>ML675620.1:66539624-66826989 GCA_007922155.1 Mesoclemmys tuberculata | reverse complement strand
CCGTCCCTCTGTCCTTCCGTCCCAGCCAGCCCTCTGCTTCACCCGTCCGTCCTTCTGTCCTTCCGTCCCAGCCAGCCCTCTGCTTCACCCGTCCGTCCCTCTGTCCTTCCGTCCCAGCCAGCCCTCTGCTTCACCCGTCCGTCCTTCTGTCCTTCCGCCCAGCCAGCCAGCCCTCTGCTTCACCCGTCCATCCATCCGCTTGTCTGTCCATCCAGCCATCAAACCCAGCCACTCCTCTGCTTCACCCATACACCCATCCATTCCTCTGTCCATCCATCCCTGCCACCTTTTCATGTCACACACCCAGCCAGCCACCCCTCCGGGTCACCCAGCCCTCCAGCTAACCATCCCACCCAACCAGCTACTCCTCTGCTTCACCCATCCATCCACCTGTCTGTCCCTCCATCCAGCCATCAAACCCAGCCTCCCCTCTGCTTCACCCACCCATCCACCCACCCCTCCATGTTGCCCACCTGTCTGCCCCAGCCACCCCTCTGCATCACCCATCCATCCATCCAATGCCAGCCACCCCTCCACCCCAGCCACACCTCTGCATCATCCACTGTCCATCCATCCCATGCCAGCCACCTCTCTGTGTCACTCACCCATCCATCACCCCATCCCACCCATCCATACCTCCATTCATCCATCCCTGTCACCCCTCCATGTCGCCCACCTGTCTGCCACAGCCACCCCTCCCCATCCATCCATCCCGTCAGCCACCCCTCCATCCATCCTGCCACCTCTCTGCTTCTCCCGCCCGTCCGTCCCTCAAACCCTGCTTCATCCATCCACTCATCTAGCCAGTCCTCCGTCCATCCATTCCTGCCACCCCCTCCACTTCACCCACTTGTCTATCCATCTCAGCCAGCTTCCCCTCTGTGTCACCCATTTGTCCGTCCACCCAATGCCAGCCATCCCATCCTAGCCTCCCTTCTGCTTCATCCTTCCATCTGTCCTCCCCAGGACAGCCACCCCTCCACTTCTCCCACCATCCATCCATGCAGCCCACACCATCAATCCCTCGGCTTCTCACATCTATCCATGCAGCAACCACATGGCAGCCACCCCTCTGCTTTACCCACCCACCTGTCCAGCCACACCTCTGCTTCATCCATCCATCCATCCCATCCACGTGCCCACCCACCCCTCTGCCACAACATTTTATCCACCTGCCCCATGCCATCCACCCTCTGCTACACCAAGCCATCTGCCCGTTCCATGCCATCCATTCATCATCTACAATATTCCATCTGCTGATTCAGTGGCATTCACACATCTGCTACACCACCACATCCATCCCTCTGTCAAGCTATTCCTTTCATCCATCCATCTGTCCTCTCTTCCTCTACTCACATGCCATTGAACGCCCTCTGATATACCCATTTATCCATCTATCACCTCTGCCTGACTGACAGATCCAGCCACCCATTTCCACTTGCCCTTCAACTATCTCTACAACTCTCACCCATCCACTCCATCAATCTCTCTGTACCCTCTAACTCTTCTGCTACATCCACCCATCCATTTCCCCACATCCACTTTATCTATCTAACCACAATATCCTCCAGCCCCCTTTGCTATACCCATCCATCCACCCACACCCTCCAGTCCCTATGCTATATCCAGTCACCTCCATGCCTTAAAATCCTTTGCTCCATCCATTTATCCATCCACACACCATTCACATGTCTTACAGCCCTGTCTGCTCCATGCCGTCTGCTCTGTATGCTCTTCAGCCTTCTCTGCTGCTTCCTTTCTGTATACCCATCCATCTACTCACCCATTCCATTTATCCATCCTTCACTTGCATCCATTCACCCTATCCATCCAGCCACAAACTTCTTCAATCTATCCACTCACTCTGTCAATCCAGTCAGCCCATCTTTCCACTTTATCTATCCAGCTTCTGCTGTGTTCTGCCTTTTACGTACTATGTTTGTCCATCTGCTCTCTGTCCATCCATCCGTTTACCTGTTCCCTGTATCCATCCATTCATTCATCCACAGTACCTGTCCATCAGCCATATCAGTCCTATTTATCCAGTCATTGAACCTGGTCATCCATCTGATCCATTTGCTGTATCTGTCTATCCAGCCCACAGTAACCATTCATCCATCCTTCCATTCATCCACTGGATACATGTCCTTTGCATATCCATCTACGCTATCTGTCAGCCTATCATAAATACATGTCTGTCTTCCGACTGTATCCCTCAATCCCTCTAACAACCTGCTGGATCACGACATTTATTTCTATTTCTTTGCGGTATCTATTTACCCATCCAGCTACAAAATCTGTCCATATGTATACTCCCCATCCATCTACTGTATCTATCTAGTTATGTATCAAAAGCATATACATTTACAGTATCTCTTGTGTAGAAACAAAATAGATACATGTTTGCCCGTTTATATTTACATAAATATTTGTAGAGGTGTGTGTGTGTGTGTGTGTGTGTATATATATGTATGTATATATATATTACATATTCGTAGGTATCTCTTAAGTGCTCATATGACATAGCTAATTTGTGTATATATATGTACTGATATAATGCCACTGTCCTGTTGCTTTCCTTTCACTGATCACAATTTATAGAAAAGTTGTGTGTTGACATACAATAAGATTTTTTTTTTTTAGCACTGATTTTTATTATAGGATTTTGGTGTTTTTTTTGTTTGTTAACCATTTTCTTAACAGTCTAATGGTATGAAGTCACCACTGGGGTTGCAGTTCTGTTCAGTACCTGATTGACAGTCCCTTATTTTTGCCACACCTTCCAAGTCTGTTTTATATAAAACAATTTTAGACACAGCAAACAGGATAAGATACCAGAAACAACTGCCTGGGCCTAAGAGACAGACATATTTTGAAAGGATCTGGGGAGACACACGAAGGCTCTCACTATACAAAAACCCAAAAGATACAGAGGTGGACAAAAAGAAAAAGGTTCCTGGGAAACCGAAAGGGATAAAAATCTGTGCTTGGCAATAAACAGAAAGAAATCAAACAGATGATAACAATTTAGAAATACTTGTCCATCCAATAATTTTAAATAGCAATCCAGAGAACATAAGTAGAACAGTAGAAAGGCACTCTGTAAAGGGTAGACTGGATATTTATCACCTAAACCATAGCTATGTAATGCTTGTAGCACAAAATTGCTGCAGATACCATTAGTTCTGATATCTTCATGCAGTGAACCCTTCTGGTTGCAAATAATGTATTAACGCAGAACATTGGGCGGAATATCCGTGATTAATGTGACCGTTTCACTCATTTAATTCTAACATTAAGAACAGTCAATGAGAAGGATATTAAGATGATCATAGCTGCTTCATTTGCCCTCTTTTTAGAGTTTATCTGTATCGGGGGGGGGAGGCAGAGATCAAAATCTACCAATAGGAGATACCCTGGTACTTTAGAAGGGCAGGTATGGATGAGTTTAACCATTTGTACAAGTGGACATGCTTTTCAGAAATTTTTCCCTGGTGGTCTAGATGCTATCCGTTAAGTAAGATCAGCATATGGGAAAACTGTAACAAAATCCTTTATTGGCCATTGAAGCTTCACTGGTTGTTAAAAAGCCTTTTCTGTGAAAACCAAAAGGTGTCTGAGGACTGAACCTTTTCTTAAACTAGTTAGTAGATATCAAGATACTAATACTGTGCTTTTCAGGGTACTCTCGTACCCTGCTTGGATCTCTCTCAGTCTAAAGAGCCATTACTCTGAAGAAGTATGTTGCTTTCTGTGACTCTCACACAGTCATCTGATGCATGTTTAGAATTTTGCTGTGGGAAGTCACTTTTAATGTATTTCAAATACAAATTCTGGTGATCTAATTTGGTGAATTATTCTGGCTAATAAATTCTCCCAGCTCTTTTGATCAGTTATATTCTAGTATTGTTTCTGAATCCAGAATTGCCCAAATAGTACATTTTCTTCTTGACTTAATGTTGCTGATCTCTCCTTATCTTGCAGATGATCTGGCCTCATCTAGAGTCCGTCTCTATTTCTTCATCTCAAACGAAGGGAATCAGAACTTGTTTGTTGTTCAAGCCAGCCTGTGGCTTTACTTGAAACTTCTTCCGTATGTCTTAGAGAAAGGCAACAGGCGAAAAGTAAGAGTCAAAATCTATTTCCAAGATCTGGACTCTAGCAACAAGTGGAATGTGGTTGAAAAGAAAGTTGATCTCAAAAGAAGTGGTTGGCACACTTTTCCCATGACAGAGGCGATCCAGGCTCTGTTTGAGAAAGGAGAAAGGAGACTGAACCTGGGTGTTCAGTGTGACGGTTGTGAAGAGTATTCAGTGCTGCCAATTTACGTGGACCCTGGGGAGGAATCCCACCGGCCTTTTTTGGTGGTGCAAGCCCGGTTAGCTGATAACAAACACAGGATCCGGAAAAGAGGCCTGGAGTGTGATGGCAGGACCAATCTATGTTGCAGGCAACAGTTTTACATTGACTTTAGACTCATTGGGTGGAATGACTGGATCATAGCGCCATCAGGTTACTATGGGAATTACTGTGAAGGGACCTGCCCAGCTTACTTGGCTGGAGTCCCAGGGTCAGCGTCGTCTTTTCACACTGCGGTAGTGAATCAGTACCGCATGCGGGGGCTGAACCCGGGCACCGTGAACTCCTGTTGCATTCCAACCAAACTTAGCACAATGTCAATGCTGTACTTTGACGACGAATACAACATTGTGAAAAGGGATGTTCCCAATATGATTGTGGAAGAATGTGGTTGTGCTTGATTTAAGATGTATTTGGGGGGCGCGGGAGGGGACTGAGAGAGAACATTCCCATACTAGATGGTACTGGAGGAAGTTTCACTGTGCGTCCAGGCATCGGTGTTGACAAGGCACTGTGGAAAAGTCTGGCCAAAAAAAAGTTTCACATTGGTGTCAGGACAGTGGCAGTTTGTGAATCTTGGACACTTAAATATTCTACCACTTATAAACTAATGCTATGAAATAATTCAGACACGCACATGCATGCATGCACACACACACTGCAGCTTGGAAAAGGGATACAACTAACAGGAAGTCAATCACCAGTGACAACCTAACTAAAATGCCTGCCAGTACAAGTGAATGGCTAAGCAGCTGTTTCCCCACCTGCCAGGGAAGCCAGACTGAAATGAGCTCTGTGTGCTCATACAAAAGCACACACAAAAAAGAGAACGTAATATATTCTTGCACGCAGGTGTCAAAATCACCAAACTTAAAAATGACCATCACCTCTTAGGTCCAGAGGGAAGCTGCAGTCCACCTGCCTAGGCAGGTGATCACTTCCTCTTAATTTAAAAATTTTCTAATATAAAACACCACAGATATCCTTACCTTCCTATAGCACTTCCAGTAAGGAATATCCTCTGATAACATCAGAGAGAGAGGGAAAGATATGCATAAGCAGCTACTGTAATTCTGAGACTGTTGCTGTATTCTTCTAAATCACATTTTGGGTTGCATTATTTGATGCTTTAAGTGACTGCTAGAGAGCTATGGATGGCTGTGTCTGCTGTGCCATTGAAAAGGGGCTGTTACTGTCATATCTGGATTGTGCTGACCATTAGCATCTCACTGTCCTAAGAACAAAAATCAAAGTTGCAATCTGTGTGATTCAGCGGGAGATTCAGCAAGGACATGTAATGTGGGGGAAAAACAAACAGACAGACAGACAAACGCTACCACAACTAAACCAATGAACTCTAAAGAGGAATTACAGTAACATGGTGGAGACATTCTGAAAAATGCTGTGCGTTTAATAACAGGTGAAGAACATTTTCACAAGTCTTGGAAAGGAAGAGAGTGCTTTCAATTTCTTTACCAGAAAGTGTCGAGGATGGCCATAAAGATACAGCATAGCACTTGCAAACTGCTTGAATGCATGTATTATAGCACTTGCAGATTTCAATGCCTTGAAAAGTGGTACTTGATAGTGCACTTATCTTTGCTCACTATCTAGGTAAACAGGTGCCGCATGAGCTATGCAATTTAAAGTGTTGACCCATATTAGACAAAACTGGACTTATGATATGACTTTTTTATATTTTTTTATACTTGAAATTAAATCTTTTGCTTCTTTTTTAAAGCGAATGATTGCTTTTAATGTTTGCACTGATTTAGTTGCATGATTAGTCAAAAAAAAAAACCTGCCATTTGAAAAAATGTTATTTTTATAGCAGCAAAATATGAATACATTTAAATGTATTATAGATAAATTTTGGAACCAAAGAGGCCAACATATTAGTTATAATTTTTATGAGATGGCAAAGCCATCATCTATCATGTAGTTGTACTGAGCAATCCCTCACAAGGCCTACCAATTCTTTCAGGGTACAAAATGGATTCTGTTTGTTCTAGTCAATGTCTTTTCTATACCATACGCACATGGAACATAGAGTGAAAAGTGACTTGTAGAATACATTACAATATGTACATCCTTTAAATCCATTTTTTTATGTTTATTTAATAAAGTTCCTTTTAGGTTCTGTTCCATAGTAATTTAAAACCAAACAAGTTTCACTTAGATTTGCTGTTGAAGTATTTTACATTTGTGTACAGTTTAAGTAAATAAAAAGATTGAAAACTGGATGAGCTTTTATGCATGTCACCTCCTGGGGAGCTTGGTTGCATCGCATTTATAACTCTCAAGATTAAGTGTGAGGAGAGTGGGTAAGCTGCAGCATGAGAATGTATTAATGTTGGTCACTGCAGCAAAGTCTGGCCTCAGGCCCTGATCCTGGCCTGCAAATCATATATTTTGCTTCTCCAGTTTTACAGCCATCTGTATTCTGAACAGTTAACACAGGTACCAAAAGTACTCCTTTGACATCTGTATGCCATGAAATCTGTCTTCAAGCACCACTTAAGGGACTGTCAAAACTCAGTTATTAAGCAAGTTAAGGCATTAAAAAATTAAGGCATACAAAAATGACGTGGCCCAGATCCTTAAACCTATCTAGGCACCTAAGTTGAAATCAGTGGGAGTTAAACACCTACACACCTGGGCCTAGGTCACTTTTGAAAATGGGATTTGGCCCCCAGTCACATAAGCACTTTTTAACATTTTACCCGATGTCTTTTGCTGTTAGGTGTAGAATGGTTTCGTGGTTTTAGCACAAAACTGGGAGGCTAATAAAGCTCTGAGTTCTAATCCTGGTTCTGACAATGACCAAGCCTAGAGATCACTTAGACCAACATTTTCAAAAGTGGGCTCTGATTTTGAGTGCAATGTGAGGCATGCTGGTTTTCAGGGCTGCGGACCAGCCGCAGTTCGCGTTGGCTTTGGTTGGAGGTGTGGGAGCTCAGCACTTCTCAACAGCAGGCTCCAGGTATCTCAGGTTGAACATCCCAAAAACGAGGCACTCAAGATGAGAGGCCCCTTTCGGAAATGCTGGCCTTCGTCTTTCTGCTTCAAGCTCCCTGCGCTATAACACGGGAATAGTACTTAGCAGTAGCTGTTGCAAAGCTCACAGCAGGGGTGGTGAAGATCACTTAATGCTTGTAAAAGTGGATGATGGGCCAGATCCAAAGCCCACTGAAATCAATGGGAGTCTTTCGCAATGACTTCAGCAGTTTGGCTTAGGCCCTGTGAATGCTAAGTATGATGATTCTGTCCTGCTGGTGTGAAGAGGTTCTGGAGCTGGAAATCCATGTTCCTCCATCATTTGAAATAGTCTGACTGAAGTACAAACGCAGCTCCCTAAATGGAACTCCTGTTGGTGTGAGGAGAGTTCTGTGACTAGAACGTCACTGCAGGGCATCAACGGAAACGAGGGATTGACTTAGCATACTGTGCATTTCCATTGGTAATAGATGACTGCTCGGAAATCATCCAAGGCTCACCTGCTTTCCTTGTTGCTTGTGAGGGAGGGGAAGTCAGCAATGGAAATTAACAATGTGTTTGTTGTGTACTCTGTTCACACAGCAATAACATCAAAATGAAGGTCAGAACAGACCGATCATGAAAAGCAAGAATTAACCCCCCTTCCCCTCCCGTACTTTGCTGCCACTGGCTACGGATCTATTATGTTAGTTAAAAAATGCACAGTTGTGCCTAAGTACAGAGGATTTATGCCAGGATTTTTCAACAGCACCAGACCAAGTAAGGTGCCCAACTCCCCTATGCTCCTTTGAAAATCCCAGCCTTTATGCATAACTGAATTTATTATTCTTAACAATAACTTACATTTGGACAGTGATTTTCTGCCCAAAGGACTGTGAAGCACTTTACAAAATATTTCAAGATTTTTTCACAGAGCAAAAGATTTTTTCTCTGAGAGCAGTTTCTGCTTTCATTAATGTTGGCGTCAGCTTGGAGTAACTTCACTGGTACACTCTAGTGCAGTGGTTCCCAACTTTTTTAGCTCAAGGGCCACAGATATAATTTTTATGACCCTGAAGGGTCACCAGTCTCTGCCAGCAGCCCCCTGGAGCCAGATGGAAGGAGTTCAACGTTGAGGTTGCTTCCTTGCTGATCTCCCATCCCCCTGGCTGCAGCAGGGAAACTGCATGCGTCCTGTAGCCCCAAGCACTCCACCTGGGTCCCTAGACAGTGGCTCCCTTCTGCAGCCAGGGGGATGGGAGATCAGTGCTCCCATCCCTCTGGCTCCAGCAGGGACCCCAGCACCTATGAACCCAGGCAGAACGCTTTGCCATGCTCCCTGTTACAGCTGGGAGAAGGGAGCGTGGATCTCCCATTCCCTTCACTGCAGCAAGGAGACTGCACTTGTTTTATAGCCCCGTGGCAACACACTTTGCCTGGGTCCTTAGGCAGTGGCTTCCTTCTGCAGCCAGTGGGAGGGGACCGGTGGGCCACTTTGAAAGACCCTGTGAGCCACAGGTTGGGAACCACTACTAGTGCAAGAAAGCACAAATTTTTGCTCTCTCTCACTCTCTCTCTATACTCTGTCCACTAAAATGCATTCACCTTTTGGACTGGAATCAGCAACTCCTTCACAGAGTACAACAATATTACCCATCAGTTTAGAACAAAAAGCGAAGGTTGAAAATGCAGGAGCAATTTACTTACATGTATTGGAGTCTGGCCAGCAAATAGCGCCTGCCTCTTGTGCAAAGTACCACAGGATCTATAATTATCTTGCGTGGTCAAGATCTCTGTTCCAATGATGGATTGCCTTGGTCTCTCACAATTGTAGCAACCAGTTTTTACACTGTGTAACTCACTTTATTTCAGTGGAGTTATTCCTGATTTGTGCCAGCATAGGTGAGAATAGAATTAGGCTCTTTCATGGTCTTCCGCTGCAGCTTTTAGAATAACTTTTAGTACATTGTTGTGTATTTAAGTAATTAGCACAATTATATCAAATTACATAATTGGTGCAATTACATGGACTCACCTAACGCTCTGTGTAACATGCCATGTTTTAAAATCTTTGTGAAACATGAGCTGTCGCTTGTTTGTTTTTTTTTTTTTTCCCCCGGTATCAAATCTAGGGCCTGATCACATGCACAGAATTCCTGTTGTCTTCAATGGAAAGTCTCTGTGCAGAAGGCTTGCAAGCTGAGTATTACATATTTCTTATTTTACTCTGGTTTCGCCACTTCTATTCAGCAAGAACCCGCTTCAACTGTACTCAGATATCAATGGGCTTCCCTTTGTAAGGCGATGAACTAAAGTTTCATGGTGTCCTGGTAAGCGCAGCAAGGCAGCTGAGAGATCTGTGACGCCATCAGAATCCTGACGTGTTCATATGGTAACCTTACACTGAAGCAGATTTCCTGTGTTTTGTTGTCTATGTTTCATCCACCACTCAAAATTTAAAGGCAAAACATTGATCAGATTCATAGACTAAGATTATATCTACACTGGAATTGAAGACTGTTGTGTTAGCAACTTGGGTAAGCATAGCTGTGCTAGTTTTAATCTAGCTGGCACAGCTAAAAATAGCAGTAAAAATGCAGTGGCATGGACCCCAGTGTAGGCTGTACAATGGGAGTTAGGCACCTAAATACCTTTGCACATCCGGTCCCTAGTAGCCAGTGGTAGGAGCATGTGTTTTGTAGTAATAGGGTTGAATCCTGCAATACACGCAGTGCGGGGACAGGGGTCTGCCCATGCAGGATTAGGGCAGAGCTGTTATTATGCAATATTTGTATGACGGTAGGGCCAACAGGCCCCGACTGAGATCAGGGCCCCATTATGCTAGGCACTGTACATACCCATGGTAAGAGATGGTCCCTGCCCTGGAGAGTTTATAATCTAAATACATAAACACAGACAACAGCTAGAAGAGAAACTGATGCACCGAACAGTGTTGTGACTTCCCCTGGGTCACACAAGTGACTAGCAGAAGATCTGGGACAACAGCCCAGAGATCCAACGTCTCAGTCCAGTTCCATGTGGTCTAGACCGTGCTCCTTCTCCCACTTAAGGGCTAACTCCTGCAAGATGCTGAGCACCTCTCAGAAGCTCAGGTGCTCAACACCTTGCACCATCCAGCCCCCACTGAAACAACATAATGCAATACTACATCTATAACTATGTATGCTGGAGATGCAGGCTTTATATATACTTATAATACAGTAAAGTAATGGTTACAGACACCAATGCAAAGCTTCTCTTAGCAATTGCCTGTTTCCTGCTGCTTCTTCTTATTATAGGGCTGCCTTCTTTTTCCCAGAATGCCTTTCGGAGGGATAGGCTTTTTAAATTTGGCAGGAAAAGGCAGCTGCAGCCCTAAAACGGCCATTTTGTAACTGACTGCTGCTGGTTACGTGCTCCTCGCTGCCTTCCAACTGGTAAGTAGGCTTAGCCCCTCTTATGTTTGCCCCTAGGTTTTATTTTCTGGCCTTGAGGGGAATTGCCCATTGCCTTATTGCAGCAAAATGTGACACCAAGTGCTAGGAAGTTGACTAATTCATCAAAGGGAAAGGAAGACACGGTAGAAAAGCAAAGTTATACATAGGTGTCTACGCAAGGCCTTGTGTAGTGCCCATATCAGTCAGATGGGCCCAATCCCGCACCCGGTGAGCATTTTCCCTCAGCAGAGCACGCAGGTTTAATCTCACTGCCTGTGATTTTTATTTCAGTGGGAGCTGTGGCAGGTGCTAACCCTGCCCCAATTCAGGGAGCGGGGTTTACTCTGAGCACAGAACCAGGGCCGTTAAGGCTGTGTTCGCTTAGTGCCAAGGAACTCATCACCTCAGGGGCTCACGATATCCCAGTTCGGGGGGAGGGCGGATCCTTGCCACTAGTGGGGCAATGTGGAGGCATGATGTGAGAAATACGGGAGCCTGAACCGCATAGCTCTGCTTGTCATTCCCTCCAGGAGCAGTGATCCAGGAATTGTTAAGTGCGGCTGCCAACTCGAGGCTTTCATGTCCCTGTGGTACGGAGGTGGACGTGGATTCCTGAACCCCTCGTGCCCTGAAGACGTGCCTCAGCAGGTTCCCCAGTTACTCAGACTGCACACTGTATCCAGGTTTTAGCCCCCCCCCCAAATCTTTGGATGGGGTTTTTTCAGAGGCACCGTGCACCCACAGCTCCCCCTGACTCCGGTTCGGCGGGGCCGTGGGCACTCAGCAGTTCTGTAAAGTCCTGTGGAGTCCAGTCTCCCGTGAAGGTGAGCAAACAAGGCTTATCAGTGCTAATGGGAGTTATGTACGTGCATTACAGGTCCCCTGGAGTGAATCATCTCCAGCAGTGATGTTTTGTAAAACCCTGTAGTTTAGGAGGTGGTTATTAATGGCTCACGAGTATCTGTGTTTGTTTTTAGAGGGGTGGGGGTTTGTGTATTTTGCCTGATCTTCACTTCAGCTGTTCTCGATGGTGTGTTTATGCAAACATACACGCACAGATATAATTAGCTAACGTTTATGGAGGCAGTACCTTGAAGAGCGCATGGCTCTCCGTAAGAACAAAGTCGGTTGTATTTTGTGGTAGCTATCGCACGATCTTCTCTTCAGTAACAATATTATAATGGGTTTAGCACAAGGGGGTGGCGTTAAAGTTGCCTGTCTAACCCTTACCTTGGCATTTCCTGACGCTTGAGCGCTCCCTTGTAACACTAAATATGTGCGATGTGTACATGCCCATACAATAGCTGAAGAGAAGCAAATGAGCTGGATTTTAAGGGGCGGCTGAGCTCGGCGCCCAAGAGGAAGGCAAACCACCTTTGCTTTTCCCTCCTTTTGAGAAGAGGCAGGGCCTGGGTCAGTCTTTAGAGCAGGTCAGCGTTACTCAAGGCTGTCTTATATTCTGCCTAGGTGCCTAAGATCCTCAGGGGCTGTTGCAATGATTGAGAATATCCAGAATACAGTGGTGCTCTGGCTTCACCGCCTATTACCTTCTATGCCATGCTTCGCCATGCTTCCTAAGCCATGGGATGTAGCTAGGGTTGCCCCCTGGCTGGTTTTTCAGTGTTCCAGCTGGGTTTTGTAGAGCTTTGCCAGTTGCTGGTGAAGATGTGCCATTGCTAAAAATTCCCTACGTCCCATACCTGCAGCAGCCACTGCGCAGCCGTGTTGTAACTACCCCCGTGGGCATGTCATGCGGCTGGGAGGGGGATGCAACTGGCCTGGCACACGGGTCCAGCAATCTGCCAAAACCGCAGTGTTTTTTCTCGGGGACGGGGACTGAGATGTAGGATGAACCTGATGCTCGCCAGCAGGGAGGGGTAAGGAGTGGGGACCAGGGTGGAGGAGGCAGGGGCTCCTGGGAGGAAATGGTAGGGAGGTTCCATTGAGGACTGACAGTTCTGGGAGAAGGTGGTTGTAGAGGCTCATGGGAAGGTAAGAGATAAATAAGCCTTGAACCCCAACCCAGGCCCTCATCCGCACTGCTGCCTGTGTGATGGGGGCAGAGAGAGGTCAGGCTGCTTGGTGGTGGAAGGACACCTGAGCGGGGAAGAGCAAGGTGAGGCTGTTTGGGGGGTAGTGGCTGGTTTTTCTGTGTCTTGGAAGAGGCAAACCTAAATGTTGGGGTGTAGTGTTTTTATGAGAGCTGTACACTGCAGCGGCCAAATCACTGGATTAACAATGCATGGCCATGAATCCGGTCCTACATTTCATTTAATAGATGAGTAGCTCTTGTATAATTCATCACCTTTTCTATTGATAGTTCCCAGTGCTCAGTGAATGGTTTAATGCTTCCAGACCTCATCTCCCTGGGTGGTTTTACTGCAGCAAGAGGGAAAAGTGAAACAGTATTTAAGTTGTCCAAAACAACATATATTCTAGTTTGAATGTACACTGCAAGCTTTCTTTTAAGTTCGCAGGAGCTTGTGATATAAGGAAGGGAAAAGTCACCCAATCAGCAGAGCGACTTGCCTGGAACATGGAGGGAGGAGCGCAGGTTGCAGGAGAGAAGAGTCTAGGAAGGTGCTCTGTGTGCACATGGCTGGAATGCTACGTGCAGTTACAGCACCTCTGTAAATAGCTCTTTTAATAAAGAGCCAGTATTGTTTTAGAAACTTGGAGTCCTCTCATGTTATTACCCAGCATATGGTAGGTGAAATAGTCTGAGTAAAGGGATAAAGATGTCTGTCTGTCTCAAGATTTGATTTTATTTTCTCTGCCCTGCCAATTTAGTTGCCAACCATTCAGTCATTATTTGCTCTACTCCATGCTGATCAGGTCTCAACTAGAGTACTGTGCCCTATTGCGGATACCGCATTTCAGGCAAGATGTGAACAAATCAGAGAAAGTCCAGAAGAGCAACAGAAATGATTAAAGGTCTAGAAAATGGGCCCTACATGAGAAGAGTGAAAAACTGGGTTTTTTAGTCTGGAAAAGGGAAGCCTGAGAGGGGACATAACAGTTTTCAAGTCAATAAAAGGTTGTTACAAGAAGGAGGGAGAAAAATTGTTCTCTTTAACTTCTTAGGATAGGACAAGAAGCAATGGGCTTAAATTGCAGCAAGAGTGGTTTAGGTTGGACATTAGGAAAAACTTCCTTACTGTCAGGGTTGTTAAGCACTAGAATTAATTGCCCAGGCAGGTTGAGGAGTCTCCGTCGTTGGAGATTTTTCAGAGCAAGTTAGACAAACACCTGTCAGGGATGGTCTAGCTAATACTTAATCCTGCCTTAAATGCAAGGGACTGGATTAGATGACCACTCAAGGTCCCTTCCTGTCCAAGGATTCTATAATTCAGCATCACCAGTTGCAGTCCAGAATCATCTGATACGGCACTGAAAGGACTATCGAATTGTCCTGCACACTAAGAGAACCTGTGCCTTGTCTCCAGCAAGCCTTGTGCCAGTTTTGAACATCACGGTATTTCAGGTGAGATCTCTAACTTCTTAGGCTTGAAATCTGTTCGAACTAACAAAGTGCCGGATTTAGTGATTTACACCTGTGCAAAATGGGTTCAAAATATTACCAATGCAGCATTCCCCAGTCACTTTCAATAGTGGTCGCATTTTACACTCCTTTTGTACAATGCTTCATGACTCCACAAGGTGCAAGATATTGGAGAACAATGCCTATAATGTTTTCGGGCAGTTTCAGAGGCAGCTCCCTTAGCATCAATTGAGTTGCACCCAGTTAAACTAGGTGTGAATTCATCCCATTGGCCTGAAGGCAAGAACCCTTTTTTAAATCAGTCAGCACTAGGTTCCTTGTGTTATGCTCCTTTGTATCTACATATCCAGTGATAGCTGCTATAGTTCTGTTCTGTAATATCTTCATAGCATTGGGCATTATGAGTCACGCCATAGCATTGTGAGCGGTTTGTTTACAAGACTATTATAGCAGCCGTATCATTTCACTATAGCAACATGCTTGTCTCGTCCTATTATTAACTCCTGTTTTGGGGTGCTTATACCCTATTCCAGCCTTGAAAATTCCCATTGGGCTAGAAATTGACACAAGAAGACCCACAAATGCTTTTTAAAATCAGAATCTGGCAATAAAATCCATTTGGTTATCTCTGAGTAGGAAAGGGTGCGCCTCTCCCCCCAGTAAAATAAAAGAATCTGTATTTTGCAGGCAGTAGATGGTAATATGGACTAATCACTTCAGCAACACTCAGAAATGAAGTGCAAATCCTAGAGTTGCATGGTTTTGAAAAATGGGTTATTTTAAAAACATTCAGTAGGTTGAATATTTTTTCCAACCTTGGTGATATATGGAATTTTTGTTAAAAAATGAAAATCCTACCCCCGCCCTCCTCCAAAGATCGTCCCCAATTTTTGTTTGTCATTGGCCAACTCTAGTTTGTTTTAGGGCCTGATACACCCTGTCCCTGCCACCTAAAGGAACATCTTCCACAAGCCCACAGATCTCTAAGATACTAGTGCATCTTGGTGATCTACAGGAAAGAAGGGGCATCTGTTCAAAGGACCCATGGCTGTGCACTTCTGCCTAATCCCACTCCTGTAGGAGCTGGCGCCTTTGGTCCAGGGCTCTTCCACTCTGCAGAGAATGAGTGAACAGTAATGTGTGATCTGTGAGTTTGGGGGAGGAAGTCCCCATCTGAACCCCTTCCAACCTGCAAATGTGAGCCCACAGAGGCCTGTGGGGTAGGGGCTTTAGTCTATAAAGCATTTTGGGGCAGGGACCGTGTTTGATCACTTGTTTTTTTTGGATCAGTTTAGCACCTAGTATGTGTTGGGTGCCATATAACAAGAGAAACATAAAGTTCTCTTTCTGGTAGCATAAGGATGGTTTGAACACACGTGAGTAACTCATACATTTTACTGCAGCATCTACAGTGACCATAGATGCTCTGAGTAAATCTTGCCATGATTGACAGAAAGAGCTTTAAAATAAAAGCAAAACCGATCATGAAGGTAGAAAGAGCTGATAAAGCCTCTAGTGTCAAGAGTCTACATGTTTCAGCATCCTCTAATTATATATTTATCCAATCCGGTTAATACTACAGAGCTTGCAAATTTCCCCCTCCCCCTCCTGCATAATTAAGGGTTACAAAAATGTCTACACAGCAATACTATGATATCTACATATAGCACCATTCTTTCTGAAGTGCTTTACAGGAGTTAAGAACCATGGGCTAAATTCACAGCTGGGGCATGCAGGTGCAACTCTACTGATTTCAGTGGAATTGTGCCCATTTTCATCAGTGATGAATCTGGACACGAGTCTCATCTTCCTTGAGGTTATGTACTGCTGCTCATCATCAGAGCATCTAAATACTTTTCATGTAAAAGTAGGAGGGTCTACAGTAGACTCGTGGAGTCCCTGGCTCCTCTTCCTCATCAGGTTATAGAAAGTTCTGCCGGGGGTGGGTTTTCTTGTTTTGTTTATTTTGGGGTTGGAGGGTGGCCAAGATACTGGAGTTAACAGGCTGTGCTTCTAGCTGTATAAAGTACCCCAGGAACTTCAATTACCAGAAGAGAGGAAGGGTGATTCAGTGGCTAGGGCAGATAGCTTGAGACTTTGGAGACCTGGACTCAATTCCTTGTGCTGTCACAGAATTCCTGTGGGGCCCTGGTTCAAGTCACCTAGTTTCTCTGTGCCTCTTTGTACCATCTGTGAAATAGGGATAATGGTACCTCCCAGGAGAGGTGCCGAAGAGAAATATTTTAAAGCTTGTGAAGCTCTCGAATACGATGGTAATGGGAGTTGTATAAGTACCGAAGTTAGATAGAAGTGGTTTCATCTTGTTTAATCCAAAAGATGGCAATTCTAGTTGCACAACGCCCTCCAGCACCAGGCTGGACTGACTAGCTCATTGCTCTGTACGTGTTTTGTGTCCCTCTTTGTGCCTAATCCACAGCTTCTAACTAGGGGACCGAGGATCAGATTTTTAAAGGTATTTGGTGTCTAAATAACTTTAAACATATGGCCCTTAATCTCATGCTCTTGGATCTGGAAATCCTAGGTTCAAATTCATGGTGAAGCACAAGATGATGTTTGTTTTACACTGGGACATTGGTTCAGTACTGATGCAGGGGACAGACTTCTACCTATTGATAACCAACCTCACTTCCTGTTATAGCATGGAGTTTCCTTAGGGTCTCTTATCCAAAGACTAACAAGGCAGATGCTCAATAGCTTTAGAGAACTGAAAAGAACTATTGTCTAAGGTGATAAATCATTACCATGAAAAGGAGAAAATGATGCTGAGTGACCCTACCGCAACTAGAAAAGAAAAATAACCTCTCCTCCTCCTATAAAAGCTGATGGTTGATATTTCAGTGCAGGGAAAACAAGGAATGAGTGAATGAATTAATCAGCATTTGCCCAATAAGGTGAACTGAGGACAGAACATCAGCCCAGATATCTTGGCTTATCTCTGAATTTCCTGGATTTTACGAGCCTGACTCTAAACAGGTCTTAAGGGCATTTTCTTGGTGGATTAGTAAAGTCTGTGTTTGGACAATCCCATCCACTGTAGCTTTGGGACCGTCCAAAGCCCATATTTTACTATTTGTATCTGTTTCTAAATCCTGTTATCCATTTGCCTCTGAGTCAAAAAGCTTTTAAACTGGAATTAGAATTGGGTACATAACAGGAAGGGAGAGTACATTTCTGGAAAGGGTTGGAAAGACTCACCAGCGTTTCACAGACAGTGCAGAAACATTCTCTCTCTAAAATGTGTTCCACTGATGGGTCATCTGTATTTCTTTTTCTCTCTTATTTTAATTAGGGGTATTTGTCTGAAACAGGAATGTGTGCAGCACTTTCCTGGGAGGAGAATGGACTTAAGTGGCTCACTAGGTCTTTTCCATCTCTGACTTCTGATTCTGAGTTCTTTGGGTCAGAATATGTCCACTGCTTCTATGACAGAAGGGAATCTAGGCCTGGCATATCGGACTATGGGTTGATGCATGCCATCTCTGTACCAGCATCTTTTGTTGAAGCTTGTCAAATTGTGATAAATGGTTTTTCTAGTGAATTTAAGATTTCCGTTTGAGGGTACCCATGTCGGGAGTGCCTGTGGGCTCACCCGATTAAGGCAACAGAATCAGTTCCATGTGATGTATCTAAACAAGCACAGCTCAACGTTTTAAATACTTGCCGCAAAATGTTTGCTGATGAGTCCTTAGGAATTTGTCAAATAAATATGATTAATGAAGAGGAATCGTGATCTGCCCATGAGCAGAAAAGGAGTTAGAATTCCTCAGATAAATAATTTTGTAAATTATTTGCTCCACTCTGTCCTCAGGGAATGTGAAAGGATACCCATTGCTTGGCTAGTCAAAATGCTCGTGAACAGTCTTCCATGAGCAGGGAAAGGAGTTAGATGATCTAGCAGGTCTTGGTCCACTCTAGATTCCATATCACAGGCAGGGAGTTCATAGACTTTAGGGTCAGAAGGGACCATTATGATCATCTAGTCTGACCTCCTGCACAATGCAGGCCACAGAACCTTACCCACCCACTCCTGTAATAGACCCCTAACCAATGATTGAGTTATTGAAGTCCTCAAATAATGGTTTAAAGACTTCAAGGTACAGAAAATCCACCAGAGATTCCACCAGCAAGTGACTGGTGCCCCACGCTGCAGAGGAAAGTGAAAAGCCCCCAGGCTCTATGCCAATGTGCCCTGGGGGAAAATTCCTTTCTGATCCCAAATATGGTGATCAGCTAAACCCTAAGCATGTGGGCAAGACCCACCAGACAGATTCCTGGAAAGAATTCTTAGTAGTAACTCAGAACCCACCCCATCTAACATCCCATCACAGGCCATTGGGCATATTTACCGCTATCTGTCAAAGATCAGTTAATTGCCAAATTAGGCCATCCTATCATCCCATCCCTCTATAAATTTATCAAGCTCAGTCTTGAAACCAGTTAATGCTCTATTTTTGGTTCTTATGTGGTTCTCATTAGTGTGGTATCTGATCACCACACAATCTTTAATATATTTATCCTCACAGTACTCCTGTGAGGCAAGAAAGTGCTGTTATCCCTGTTTTACGGAAGGGGAACTGAGGCACAGAGTGGCTAAGTGACTTGCCTAAGGTCACACAGGGAGACTGTGGTAGAGCAGGGAATTTTATCTAGATCTCCCAACTCCCAGACTAACACTCTAGCCACTGGGTCATCCTTCCTCTCTATAATACGATCTCAGATGAGGAATAATCAGTAGGAGCAGGTGAACTCTTAAATAAAATCTATGCTGTTTTCCTGCAAATAGCCATAGTCTTAAATCAAGAAATCCACTCTCATCCCTGAAAACATACAATAGCAGAACTATTTTAGAGGCTTTTCAGCACTTTGGTAGGCATTAACACCTCTTTAAGGGATGAATGCTGCCCGCCTTAGTTATGAGACTTACTGGAATGGGGGCACTCACAGGAGTAAATTTAGCAAGGCCTGATATTTGAAGGAGGATGGAAAAGATCTAGAGGGAGAGGAATTGAGCCTACGTTATCATGCTGACAAAATTCAGCTCCCTGGCCCCTGATAAATTTCTCCCTGAACACCTTCAGTGCAACCCACTGGGCTGTGCTAAAGGGAATTTTGATCTTGAAGATGAATAATTAAAACCCTCATAACTACATTATCTGGGCAATGATCTTTAGGCAGATTCTACGGTTGGGGTTTTGTTTCTGAGTGAGATGTGGGGGTGTGTTGGGGATTTTACACCACCTAATTTTAAATGCTGACAAGGTTTTGTGGGTATCTGGACATGTGGTCAGAAAATCCCACTCCACAGTCACTCACTAATCTATTTCTCAACAGACCCCCATATATTTAGGTTAAGCTGGAGCTGGAAAATCAAGCAGGGGAAACCTCACTCAGCGCTCTAAATGCTTCCCTGTGTACTCCATTGCTCTGTTCTCGCAGGCCAAGATTTTAAAAAAACGCAGCATAATGGAAGGACCCCAAGGGCGTGGTTAGGCACCTAAATGAGTGGGCTGTTTTTCAAAAGTGCTGAGCGCTCAGTAGCTCACACTGACTTCAGGGGGAGCAGGATCAAGCCCTCTGCCATAACTGACCTGTCCTTTCAAAAGTTTTCCATTTTTTGATAAAATTCAACATACAGCCCTGCACCTAAGGGTGGAGCGCTGTGCCTACGAGGTGGTCGCTGAGCTCCTGTGAGAGGTCTGCTAGTGGAGGCCAGCTTTAAATTCTGGCTGAAGATCTGTAGAATTACAGTGGGAGAGGCAATGAATTACTCTAGGTCACCACCAGTTCCTCTAGGTAGGTGGCTTGCGCGGTTGTGACTCTGTTCCTGATTGACTTTCTGCTGCTTGGGGTCCAGGATCCTTGGTCTGCTGGCAAGTGGGTGAGTCTAGCCCATTGCCTTCAGTGTTTGTAGGCTCACTTTGACACACTGATGCCAGCATGTCACAAACTAAAGGTCAGTGTTGTAGAGAATAGCTGAATCACTGAGGATTTTTCATGTGTGAATAAAAGAAGAGAAACTGAAGGTAGGATCTTGAAGCTAGTGTTTTGATATACCATTGTTAGCGCCAAGATACTGCAGTGACCGGGTGCTTTATAAATTTATAGATTAGGCAATGTGAATAACGCCACAAAATCTACTGTTCTGACAACAGATCCAGACCTAATCTCAGCCTTGGTGTAAATGAATACATCTCTGTCATCTCCAATAGAGTTATGTCTGTTTTCACTAAGTCCTCCTAGTGTTTGCCAAGCAGCAGCAGAAAAAACTATCCACTTATTACTAGACAGCCCAAGAGATATTAGTCAGATTTATGTGTGTGGGCATATAAAACAGGAAGGATGGCTCTGTGATCAGGGGACTAGCCTGAGATTTGGGAGAACTGGGTTCAGTTTCTGCTTTGCCACAGACTTTCTGGGTGGCCTTGGTCAAGTCAGTTAGTCTCTTTCTGCCTCAATTCCCATCCGTAAAATGAGGATAGCAGTAGTCCTCTATCCCACAGAGGCATTGTCTCAATATAGTTAAGATTGCACTTCAAGCTGTTTGGATACTATGGTTCTTGGGACCTAAGGTATTGAGAGAGATAAACATGTTGTATTATATATTATCATATATAAACTTTCTAATTCAACCATTTCATTTGCCTTAAAGCTGTCAAATAAATAAATCTCACAGTTGTTTACTGGAGCTTCTTTTCTCTCGTTAGCCTAGACCTGCTGTGTGTTTTCCCACATCAGACATGGAAAATGGCTCCTTTATTGTAAAACTAGGTCTTAGAGAGGAGTTCAAGTTAGTGTTACACTGGGCAAAAACCTGTAGAGCTGGAGTACCTGCCTTTCATAAATTCCTCCTGCAGACTTCAATGTATTTCTGCAGAAAGCTCAAGCCTGAAACCGAGTAGAGGAAACCTGGTGGATACTGATGACAAACTCATAAAGAGCAAGTTTATTTGTAGACCATCTGAAAGGAATCAGGTCTATCTACACAGCCCTGGTGCCAAGATGTCCCAGACAAAAAGGCCAGTGTTGCAGAGAGCAGTTGAATTACCTACGGTGTGAAGTGGGGGGTCTGGTGGACTCCCACCACAACACTAGTGCTCAGAAGCTGTTCAAGCTGTTAGACCACCCACTGCTTCAAGAGTGTTGCTTTGCGTCCCTGGACTCTGTAATTACTTTTTGCCACATTACTGAGGATAACATAGAAATATTACCATCATTCCCTATGAACTTGAAGAACTGGAGCTTGTGCAGGGGAGAAAGGGCTACACCGAATTTACAGTCTCAATAATCAACATGCAGATGAAGTATAGGGAGTAGGATGCAAGAAAAAGCAAAGTGATTGAGTGGTGAAATCCAGCATGGAGCTTGTTAATTACACGGTTTTTGATTTGCGTTTGTATTATATTTTCTCTCTCCTCTGGTGTACTTTGTCAACGCTTTTTTTGAGAGCAGAGCTGTGGTAGGGATTTTAGGTGCCTTTGAAGAAGTATGTTTGAAGGAGGAGGGAGAGAAAAAGTAGCAGAATCAGGTCAAAGAGTTCAAAGTGGTGGGGGTGGTAATTATTTATGTATTTGTATTACTGTAGAATACAGAGGACTCGGCTGAGGTCAGGGCCCTTGTACGTAGAATCATAGGAACGTAGGGTGGGAAGCGACCTCAAAAGTTCCTCTAGTTCAGCTCCCTATGCAGAGACAGAGCTTAAAATCTGAATAGATAAGGTAGATAAAAATTGAGAGGAGGTAGTATTAGCCCTATTTTCAAGATGGGGAACTGAATCACAGAGAAACTAAGTGACTTTCCCAAAATCACAGGATTTATCATTGTGAGAAAGTTGTAGCAGTTTAACTGAAGTTGTGATTTAAAAAAAATCAGTGCAAATTTTAATTCAGTTTAAATCAGGTTTATTTCAGTTAAACTCTTTTCCAGTTGACATTAGTTAAAGCTACACCAACATAAGCCTGGTTCAAACCAAAATCAGACACCATCCAGCCTCTTGCAATAGTTTTAAAAAGTGTTTTAAGTTCAACTCAACACAATTTTTGCAGGTAATCAAGGGTATGAGTGAGAACTGAATCCAGATCTCCTGAGTCTCACGCTAGCACCGTAACCATAAGCTCTTTTGTTAATAATGGTGAAAACATGGGAGTAAATGCAGAATCAGTAGTGGGAGGGAGAAGGACAGAGTGCAGGTTCACTATAGGACGAGATTTATCTTTTGGACCATTACAATGGAATACTGCAGGACATGTGGCGGAGGGTGAAACAACAGCAGAGAGGCAGGCAGAAGCTAAAACTGAACCTTGAGAAAAGGAGCTCAGCTTTTAATGTGATACAGAGGGCTGGTACAGCATTATAGAATAGGCCTTGAACTGCTCATACAGCGCGCTGAACTTTTAAGGTGGAAGCCAGGCCTCATGTCTGTCTCATCTCCATTGGACTCAGCCACTTCATTCAGGTTATATAAATGAAGTTGTCACGTACATCCACAGCGTGTGTAGCCTGTGACGTGCACGGCACAAATTCAGGGCAGTGCAAGTGTTTTCACTCCTAGAATAAATCTCAGCCTCCCTTCCTCCTCTCCATTCCTGGCCTCTAGTGGTTGGGCCCTGCCTGGAAAAGGCTGACCAAAGAACCGTTTTAGCTGCATTTGTGTTTTTCCTTGGTTAGCTTTTGACTGCTTCCATCCCTAGCCTCAGAACCCACTAGTATAAAGGGAGGGAGCTCTTCATTCTATGTTGAAGGACAGAAATGTTGGTTTTATCAGTCTTTTCCTATTGTTGCCTCAGTTTCCAGGAGATGGAGAGTCCATTCTCCTTCCTCTAGCAGCTGCTCCATGGCTGGGACCGTTTGAAAAAACGTAAGTCAGCTGGGGGAAATCAATTGTGCAGAAAAGGTTTAATAAGACACAAACACTGCATTCCTGAAAATGTTGTCTATTCTAAGCTGTATAGCAATGGTCCCAGACAGTGCAACTTACAATAGTGTCCATAGTATATTTTTTATGAGGAGTCAGTCCTTGCTGGATTGAAGGAAATATGAGTAGAGGACTGGAAAGCAAAACTGCTTGCTTGCCAGCATAGCCGAGAATAAAAAGGCACAGCTGTTCTGTACCATCAGACAAATCTACATCTTTATTAATTTAATAAATTAATTTACTAATTTATAGCTTAATTTAACTTTTATCCTGAGTTTTGGGGAGGTTGGAGAGGGGAAAGAGCAACGCTCCCTTTTAGCAGTACCGGGTGTTTATTGGGAGCCGTAGTTTTAACTTGGGTGAGTTAACTCTCACATAGGATGGTCTTTACTGACTTCCTGCTCTGGTGAATATTGATGTTTATTTTTTGTCTGTCAAGATTTATCACCTGGATGAATAAATCTTGATATTCACTTCAGCAAAAGTCAGTATCTGATTATGACTGTTCTCTGGGAGAGTGGGCTGCCGAGAGAATGTGACTCATCTGAGATTGCACAGTGAGTCACTCAGCCAACTGAGAATAGAACCCAGGAGCCTGGCTCCCGGTCCTTTGCCCTCTCCAGTGCTGCTGAAACTTAAATCGAACAGAATTATGAGGTTAGCTCCCATATTCACAGGACCGAGCCTGTTGCTACATCTTCAAGAAGGAATAAACATCTTCTGGCTTTCTAATTCATTCCAGGTGGGTTGACGGGCTACAATGTCCCAGTGAAAGATTTAACTTGGCGGGCTGAATTATTGCTAACCATGTGTTTGGTTGCTGGGAGTTATCTAAGACTAAGCATACAAATAGACAGTAGGTTTTATGTCACAGGTAAAGTAATAAAATTTGCATGCAGTCTAAGGTAAGTGGAACAAGCCCATAGTGAACATTTTACAATGCCTTTCTTCCGGGCATCTGAAAGAGACACAGACGTGAAACATCCTCTAGCGCTTGTGATAGAAAGTGCAACTTCACCAAACCAATTAACTGATTTAATTGTAGAAAACTAGCCCTAATATGCTAGCTCTTCTCTACAACAGCAACACAAATATGTCCAGAGTCCTTTCAAACCCTGAATATCATTAAGGATCTGTGGTGACGTTGTAGCCATGTCTGTCCCAGGATATTAGGGACACAAGATTGGTGAGGTAAAAGACATTGGATTTATGGTTTATTACAACAATCTGTAACCCACTAACCCCCCTTTTTGTCCCATGACTATAGGGGTGTTAACGGGCTACTTCACCTTGAATGGTCCCTTAGCTTAGCGTTAAGTCGTTAGCACATATTCTATCTGTCCGATACTGTATTTAGTTGTGACCCTCAGAGTACCTTTCCCAGTCCGGAAGAAGAGCTCTGTGTAGCTTAAAAGCTGGCCTCTCTCACCAACAGAAGTTGGTCCAGTAAAAGATATTACCTCGCCCACTTTTTTATTCATAGGACACTGCAAAGAGTTTGAATAAAGGATCCAAGGGGCAGAAAGCCACTATAATAAAACAAACCAAAAAAGTTACTTTTTATAAATGTTCTCCAATTGGACATTTTTCTAAGGTATTTCAAAGGCACCCACCACTGGGATGTAGCTATTGTATTCAGGTCCCCTGTCATTTTAAGATGACAGTCTCCTGTACGTGCAGCATTTCTATTCACTAAATTCATGAGCCGTCTTCAGAAATCGACTTTCAAGTTAAACCTATCAGGAGAAACAGTATGGCTAAGCCATAGATGGGGAGTCATCAGACCTGAGTTCATTGGCTATCCGTCGCTCAGATCTGCATGGGGGCCTTGGGTAAGTCACGTTTACCTCTCTGAGCACGTTTCCTGATGCTTGTCTATGAAGAATGAATGCTCCTGGAGCAGAGGCTGTCTCCATATCTACACGACAGGTGGCACAGCTACATTGCTGTCTCTCTGCACTGTAGTGCCATAGTGTAGATGCTTCCTACAAGGATGTGGATTTTTCACACCCCTGAGCACCGTAGCTACGTTGCCCTGACTTTTAAGTGTAGACCGGTCCTTAGTATGGTTGGAATTGTCACAGAGGATTTAGATGCCCAACTCCCTTGAAAATTATGGGCACTGTATGTCTACAGTTTTAGTGGCTTTAAAAATCTCAGCCAATGTGTCTGTACGGTGCCTAGTGCAATGGGAGTTCAGGCTTGGTTGGGGTCTTCGGCACTGGTGTTTTCTAAATATGTTGGGGGAGAAATTCAAAGCTGTTGCCTGACTGCTCTCTCCCTGTACCTTTAATATCTCCCTGGAGGTTTTTTCCATGGCATGACCAATGGCCCGATCTGATTGGAGGGTTGGTTTAAAAAGTCCTGCTGGATATATTGAGACATAGATATTCTGTTTTGTCCCTTGTCCACTGTTATTCCTGCCCAGATAGAATGCTAGCAGCAAAATTATCTCTGTTATGTCTCTGCTGTAGCTCTGCTTGGGTCTGGGTTTCAGACTGCCAGGATTTCTAAATGCTGTCTTAAGGTTAAGCTCCCTTTTTATGGTATGCAAGGTGTGAAAAGCAAAACAGTGGGGGCTTCCATGCCTGGTAAGATATTAACTGGAGAAGCCTGCAAGTGAAGGCGATTGCAAGTTAGTATGATACATGAGAAAGAACTGCACTGAAAATGTTGAGAAATCATCACTTTTAAAAAATGGAACACCTGCAAAACTGTTTCTGGCCAGCACAGATGAGGGGAGCGGGAGGGAAAGGAAGGAAAAAAATACCAATCAAACTAAATTAGATAGCTGCAGAATTCAAAGGAAATTTCACAAGGAGCAAGATTAGATGGTACGTTTTTTCCTAATTCTCAGGTGGCACCTCTATCATGTGGATTTTGATTCAGTACTGAAGATAGAGATGCTATTGAAAAGAACAAAAAAATTATTGGTTTCTTTATATATGTCAAGTGTGTGTGTGTGTGTGTGTGTGTGTGTATATATATGTCAAGTTGGCAACGAAAGCCACCAGGCAAATATTGTAACAAATCTACGGCCACCTATGGCTTTGTTGCTGTCATGTTACACACCACAGCAACGCAGAGCATTCATGACCGCAGCAGGGATAGAGTTCAGATCCTCCAATTTTAAACCCCTGATATCTGAGCTTTAACAGTACAAAGTTTATGATGCATATTGGAGCGGTTCTGATTCCGTGCCAGTTTTTTAGTATACATCGCCATATTCTTCAGTGAACAGGTGTTGGCCATGATAGAACTAGTTTCAAAGCACTGCCTCAATCAGTCCACTGCTGGGTGAATGTCCTACTGTGGCATCTGTAAGGCTCTCTGTGCTGAGTCAGATGTAAGTGCATAGGTCTAGGAAAGGCTTGTTTTCTCCTGTCTGTTGCTGGCTGTCTTTGTTCCAGCCACCGATTTTCGACATTTTGTGCTTAGTTCAGTCCATGTATTGCATTTCTTCTGATGTGGCTCAGCTCAGTGATTGTCTATCCATCTTTTCAATCATTGCCATGCGATTCTTTGCTGTAGCTTGCTCACTTGCTAGCTTTCTGCTCATCATTGCCATATATGGTTAAGCGTGCAATCGGAGACCAGGGGATCATATTTACAAGCAAGAAGATTTAGGGTGAAACCCTGGCTCCACTGAAGGCAGTGGCAAATTTCCCATCAGCTTCAAAAGGGCCAAGATTTCACCCAGATCCTTGCCCCAAGTTGTTCTGAATTTGAATGTAATGAGGATCAATGAGACCATCAGAGAGCAAGGTCAGGGAGCTCCTAATGCGCAGGGCTAAGGATAGCAATCTGTGGCTGTTCTATGTTTGAATCTCCGACCTTGGCACTGAGGCTTTTAAACATTATATTAAATAGGATCATTGGACCTCCTTTAGGAAGGTCAGGCCCATGGGAAGGTGCAGAGCCGGGGTGGAAACTAGCCAAGCGAAGTGGGTTCTGAGGCGAGACTGGAAGGAAGGAGTGGGTGGTACCTCTGGCTGCGTACAGAAAAAAAAAGGAGGCTGCTTCCCATATAGAGAGTAGCAGGTAGCATGGGAAAAACGGGGTTGTGTAGTGCAGGAGAGACCAGGATCTGCAAGGAAGGAGAAATAGGCAGAGTGGAGGAGTAATGAGATCTAGGTGAAACAGAGCTGAGCACAGCTCTGCAGATGAGAAGAAGGGGCCTGATAGTCCATTGCCCTGTGAAATTAAACTGTTGCTATATCAGAAGGGTGCTAATGATTTACACAGATCGTGCACATGGTAAATAACACGAGGTGTAGGGCAGTGGTGAATCAGGTTTAAGTACTATTAGCCCCATTTTACAGAAGGTAAATTGAGGCACACAGAGCTAGTGGCTTGCTCAGGGTCATGCAGGAAGTATGTGGTAGACATGGGGATTAAACTGAGATCTCCTGCATCCCAGTCCAGGGCCTTAACCACACGACTTTACTCTCTATACCATCAAGCTATTAGGAGACGTTTCTGGATAGTTAGCTGCCATTTTGATTTGGTTTATGTCACACTGTTACTTCTGGTTCCTTTCCTTCAGCGATCTCCATTGTTGTTCCTCCTTGATGCATCTTCTGCAACTGGCTCAGGGGTAGATTTTTGCCTTTTTTCATTTTCCTTCTCACGCACAAAAAAGTGTTGACATCCCTAAGGAGATTGCAGATGGAGGCAACCTGTGGCGATTGGCACATCCCACATCATGTTCTCATGGCTTCACCCTCATTCCTTGGCCCTGCCCCTCCTTGGGATGGCAGCAGGTTTCAGAGTTACATTCACACCTCTTGGAGATATTGTTTCAGCCTGTCTGCACACTCAAGTAGGTGTCAGTTACCCTTGGGCTATATTTTGAAGCCATTCTCTGCATCCATGAGGGTTAGAAGCATTTAAAAAAAAAAAAGGAAAGCGGAGAGTCTGATGTGTAATCCCAATGACTCCAGGAGCTGGAGCCCTAGGCACAGAATTATGATGCCTATGTCTTAATCCAGACATAGCTGGAGGTCGGAAGCCAGAGAGGTAGGGAAAAACAAAATAACTCAGTCTCCAGGTTAGTTTGGCTTTTCTTCTTTTCAAGTCTGAACTGGGCACATGGCTCCTACTACATGTTGACTAACCAGCTTGGTTTTACGTGCTTTGGTCAGGAAATTAATCTGGAAAAAAGATAAGGGAGCATGATGCTATCGAAAGGAAATCACTGCCTTGCACGGAGCTGATCCCATTGCCTAGATAATGCAGTGTAAGAAAATGGGCTGGCCTGAGGGCACCCATCTGATTATCTATTTACATTTCCAATCTTTGCAGTTATGTGACAGTAATAATAGTATGGTTTGAAATGCTCAGATAGGCTATAAGTAACAATCCTGCACTAGTTGGAAGAAGGAAGGAATCTGATTCCATCTCAAAATCATGCAATTTAATGTGCTTTAATCTTCCTTTTCATGCAAGCTACTCACCATTTTCTAAATAGATTAATACAGACCCTGAGAAAACAGGAATTGCCAAACTAGCTGAAACCATTCATTCAGTGCAACATCTATCTCCATCAGTGCCCAGCACTAAACACCTGAGGTAGGTCCAAGAAATCTGATAATGGACATAGGGAAGTTTATTTCTAACTCAAGATTGTTAGCTGCTGTCCTGTGCCCTGAAGAACTATGAATTCATAATCTTTAGTTCTTTCTTTATCCTGGATAATTTATCTGTGGTGGTCTTTATTATTCATGTAAATGCCTAATTCTTTTTTGAACCCTGCTAAGGTTTTGGCTTCAATAACATCTTGTGGCAGTGAGTTCCACTGCTTAACTTTGTGTTATCATATTAAGCATGTCCTTTTAAAAGTGCTGCTTTCAAATACTATTCTGTCCTCTGATGTAGTAATTATATGAGAGGGCAGAGTAATAGGTTTTTAAGGTCAAAAGGAACCATGGTGATCATTTGTTTTGATCAGGTACCTGGCTAGGGCAGCATGCTGTATCCTGGAGATGTTCTGCCATAGGACTGGTTTAAAAGCTTTTGTATCGTGTGTAATTTTTCCAATAGTAATGGCAGCTGGAAATATTAGAAAACTGGTATCATCATCAAGTGGACTGGAGTTACTGTCCTTTCAAGTGATACCACAGTGCTGGTGAGAAAGTAGGGAACGCCACTTCACCAGAAAGAGCTGCTAGCCTTTTTCCACCTATCGTGTAACAAACATGTGCTGGACACCACCCAAAGTGTACTTTGTCAGGCCGTGCTAGCTTCTTATCTTGGGGCTCTGTTGACATGAGCAAACAAACCACTGTATTAATTCTCTCTCGTGTTTTATAATGTCATCAGACCTTTCTGATAAAAATACAGCTGCATGACCCATAGCTGGGTACACGTAGTTAGATATGTGACACTGTTCAAATGCTACCTGTTGCAGTGGTCACAATGGCGTAGTGCAGTGCAGGAAACCTCATGGCTCTCATCATGCTACGTGTGTTAGATAGCACCTAATATGTGCTAGGTGCTGCACCTAAAGGAATGCATGGTCTCTGCGCTGACGAGCTTGCAGTCTATTAAGACAAAATACAGCTGAAGGATGGGGGAAAGGAACACTGCTACAAGCAAGTGGTTGGGGGCAGTGATATGCACAAACCTTGTTAGTTCCATATATTTGCCTTGTCTCACGGCTTTAGTAATAGTAGTGATTATAATGGCATACAGAAGCACCAGTAGAATCCAGGCCCCATTGTTCTAGGTGCTATATAAAGACATGGGCCTGACCCGGATCCTGGAAAGACTTAAGCATGTGTGTACTTTTATCCAGGTAAGTAGTTACATCCATGTTTATGTCCTTGCAGGATTGGGGCCTGAGACTGCGATGATTAAAGATGAGAAGTTGCATATGTTACAGGCTTAGTCCATATGTAGAGGTTCTATATATGAACTCCTTGCTTTTCATAAGCCTTCAGTTGTGTTATTTTTACACATTTTATACAGCCTCCAAAAACAGGTGTAGACCCAGGTTGTCTAAAGCCCATCGAGCATGGTCTGTTACTTCCTTTTCTTTAATTATGTTCTCAACACTTCTAACAGAAATGTGTGATGGTTGAGGTGGACCCACTTTACTTGAGGGAGAGCTGGTTCTTTTAGACACACACAGTCTGATTTTCAGAGGTGATGAAGACCTACAGCTCCAATTGGCTAATTCACCAGGAATAATTAATTTGCTAAATTGATATTTTGCCTTTTATCTATTTCTGATTGTCCAGGGGAAAATTGTGAAATTCTTACGTTTGTCACTTGAAATATTCACTAATTTCTTCAGTGAATAATTTCTTGGTCTGTAGATCATTTGCATTGTGGATATTACAGGCCAATATGCCACAGGCAATCTGCACAGTAACTTACATAACTTTTGTAATCGTAGAATCATAGAATATTAGAGGTGGAAGGGACCTCAGGAGGTCATCTAGTCCAACCCCCTGCTCAAAGCAGGACTATCCTCAGCTAAATCATCCCGGCGAGGGTTTTGTCAAGCCGCAGCTTAAAAACCTCTGAAGATGGAGATGCCACCACCTCCCTAGGTAACCCATTCCAATGCTTCACCACCCTCCTAGTGAAAAACTTTTTCCTAATGTCCAACCTAGACCTCCCCCCCTGCAACTTGAGACCGTTGTTCCTTGTAATCAACCGACCCACTTGAATTTCAACATGAATTTCAAATTGTACATTTGTAATTTTCGCAGTTGGCAATTTATGTTGCGTTAATTAATTATGTTCTCCAGTGAGGGAACAGAAACAATGCCATGTGATTTATGTAACTAATCAACACTGCACATTAAAAACAATCTGTAATGCACTTTGGGTGAATATTTGCACATTCAAGCTCCAAACACAAGAATATTCACAAGGATGAGGCATGAGTGCTAAGATATTCACAGAAAATGAATAAGTCAGGAACATGATGAACCCGAAATCCACCTTCAAACTTGAACAAATATCCATAGAAACCCTTTTCCTCCCTGTTCACTCAGTTTCATTCAGAATGTCCTGAAAGCACTGGCTGAGTCACAACTGTGTTGTACTAGGAATGGGCCATGCAGTCTCCTTTGTTAATTGGAATTCTAGAGAATCGCAGTATCTCACGGTAGGATATCAGATTATAATTAAATAGAGAAAGAGGAGGGAACCGAGGAAGAATGCATCAAGTCAGAAGGCTTACAGGGAAAGGAGACGGCATGGAAATGAGCAAAAGAGGGTAATACTGGGCTGAACATTGTCTAGTGAGGGACAAACACTTCTCCACATCTGAACATCTAGTGGTGAGGAAATGATCAGTGTGGTACGAGAAGGGGTATCTTGGGGAAATGTAATGACAGAGAGAGAGGGAGAGAAATTCAAGCTGAATATCAGGGAAAGTGTGTCATTTGTGAAATCAGTCTGACTCAGGAAAAGCCTCCCAAGAGAAGTGGGATGTTGACGACAGGTTAGAAACACACTAGGAAATATGTTGCAGTGAAAAATCTTGCAAAGGGGTCTGGAGCAGGTGATCTAATGGGTGTTTTCCATACCTGAGTTCTAGGAGTCTCTGAAATGCTCACCATTTCTCAAATGTTTCAGGCACGTCCTTAACCCCCCACCCCCACAACATCGCCTAGTTACAGAGTGAACTCATCTGTATAATACCAGATCGAGCAATGTGCAACATTGTGTATATATAACAAGGCTGCAATATGTGCAATCCATAGCTGCTGCTGATATGAAGGTCTCTGGGAAGAATGAGCAGCTGTCTGCTGTTATACATTATGCTGATACTACAAGAACCATGAATTATCTTTGGTTTGTTCAGGACACATAATTAAACACAGAGGTACATCAGTGACACTGTTAAGTTGCTTCAGTCCAAAAATTTGACCTTACTTGAACTTGTTAAAATCTGATGAGGAAGCTCATTTGGATTCTAATTTTCTGCTTAGACAGATGGGGGGAAAAAAACAAAACAAAAAACCCATCACCTCAAAGGCTACTTAGAAAAACTCTGCCTTAGTTGCCAAGAGACTTAAAAAAAAAACCCACAGCAATTTATACAGACCACATTGAAATGTTTTTTGCTGCACCACTGTATAGCCAGCAGAGGGAGTATAAGTTAATTGAGAACCCCTCCTTCAGCAGCTAAACAGACAATCGAGGATGTTGGTGCACAAACAAGGAAGTAAACAAAAAATATATATATATTAATTTCAAGCTCCATAAGTTCTAGGACAAGTCCTATGCGAGAAGAACCAGAACCAAAGTTAAAACATCCTGACAGGAAAATCGATATAATTGTGACAATCTCTTGAGGGAAATTGTAGAAGTCCCTTTTCTGGAGGCCTTATAAACCAGATCGGACAAAGTACTAGAAAATATAATACCTTTTTTGGTGTGGTTACCACTGTTGCCTGCTCCCGTTATATTAATTGGTAGTCTCACAACGTATTATGGGTATTTTTTCTCAAAGGGCCAGCTCCTGAAACGATGTTATTACCTGAGAATCTCAGCTTTCATATAAAAAAAGTAAGTGTTTAGCCCTCATGGTTGTGGAGAGAAGCTTGAAAATGTGACCATTGCTCACTCTACAGGCTCATCTGCCAGCAAGCAAATAAGAAGATCCCACAATCAATTATTTTTAAGGTATAATGATTTTTAAATCAATCTTGTGATGCTTTTAGGGCCTGACTTACGACAGTTGAATGCTTCGGGTTGGCAAAACTGGGACTATTCAAAATCCTAGTCAAAGACACTACATCTCTGCTAGGAGAGTCCAGAGAAGTTAGATTTATCTCTACATCTTTCAGTTCCCCCCCCCATAAAGTGTATGGGGAGAAGAGTTTTGAAACGATATATACTGTCTGCATTTTTAGGGGAATTTAAGCCCAGAACATATGTTCTGTGTAATTCATTTGAATTTGTAGAAAAATTCTCCTTCAGCTCCAGATATAATCTTCCAATTTTGAGACTTTTTGGTAGATTTTTAAATGGTGGCCAAATTGGCCTTGCAATAGAAACTTAGTTGTATCCTTAACTATGGAGTGTAGGGGACAGTGTTGCAATAGCAGGAGGATGGACTAGGTGATCTGGTTGGTTTTTTACATCTCAACTAATATTTAAAAGGTACTTAGCAGTGCTCTCTTATGACCGAGGTGCTAGGATTTTCTCCCAGGAGGGCTGCATGCAGGTTAGAGTGGTGAATATGAGGGCCGACAGTTTATGCAGACCTCGCTGATCAGCTCATGGTATCAGCCTCCATCACCCACTCGTTAAATTTTCCAAAAAGCTCCTTCATGCTTTCTCTAATCCTTTAACTCCCTGTAAACATCCATAAAACTAACTCATTAACCGTCTTCAAATCCTTCTTTGAAACTCTCCTTTTCAATGATGCCTACGAAAAACTTGAGACCATGGTTTATCACAATGACCAATACTATCTTATTGTCTATCTCTATCCATTGTCTTTTGTCATAGGCTTAGATTGTAAGCTCCTCGCGGCAGGGACTGTCTGTGTTCATATCATGCACAGCATAATGGGGTCCTGGCCCCTGACCGGTGCTCCTGGGCATTACAATAATAGAAATAATATAATAAACCCTACACACGTTCTTTGGCACAATTTGAATGTTCTGTGCCTATACAGTCATCTATACAGCAGGCAACATGCTTCTGAGTCACTGAAATCACGTAATTTATAGGATTAAAGGTTCTATGATGAATATCTAATTAAGGTCCCAATCTCTAGTGATTGTTAATGTTCCCATGGCACTCATTTGTAGAAGCTAAGAGTAGTCTCCAGCTTCCATCCATACTGCAGTTTAGGTAGCTGTATTCTGTGTTTGTGCTGTAAATGCCCTCTGTGTTTTCAGTTACATACAGTTTTCTTCTCTCCCCCTCATAAGCTGTCATTTAGTGTTGCAGTGCGCTGTTAAATAGTTTTTTGCATTCCAACCCAGAGGTAGCTGCATTTCAGTTATAAATAGAACTGAGCGAATAATTGATTTTTTTCCCAGTTAGGTGGCCAAAGTGGATGAGGGGGTGGGGTGCAACAGTTCAGTTGGAACGGAAACTGATTTTTTTCCCTCTTTTTCTTGCCGAAATGAAAACCTGGAAGATTTTGTTTAGGTCGAGCTAATCAACACTTTCTAAATGAAAAGCTGCTACAAAACATAATTTTTTAAATGAACCACTTTGACTTTTTGAAAGTTTTTCCTAATTTTTTATTTGGCTGAAACTATTTGTCAAATTTCACCCAAATTCATGAGTGGTTTTGATTGCACCACAACTGCATTTTTCAGTGAATATACTATTCACCCAGCTGTTTTGATAAGTAATGAGATTAATTAAAAACTGTATCACAAAGCATTGTGCACAACTGTGCTAAATGAAGGTTGTAGAAGCAGCCTTAATTCTGGCATTTCCTAACTTTTGAGTGCTTGGCTTTGCAACCTTAATAATAGTCTCTTAATGTTTTTTTTATATGTAATGGATATATAAGATGCTTTGAAATGAAAAACATTATGAAATTAGAAGAAATTATCAGTACTTCTGCTTTGGTTTTTTTTGGTCCTGGTTCTCTGGGTAACTTGACATTCCTTTGTCAGAGGCTCTCACATGCTTTGCATTAAACAGAACTTGAGATTCATAGCTATGTCCTGGGTAGGGTGACCAGATGTCCCGATATTTGGGGCTTTTTTTTTTTTTTATATAGGTGCCTATTACCCCTCACCCCTGTCCTGATTTTTCACACTTGCTATCTGGTCACCCTAGTCCTGGGTGTGCCAGAATAACATTCATAGAATTTATGAGTATCCACTCCTCCATCCTGTAACCCAGGCCCTTCACCTCGGCATGCTGATACATCAGCACAAGCCTATGGCTTCCTGCAGTAAAGGCTCATTTGAATTAGGCATTGCTTGCAAATCATGCTGTAGAAAGCTGGCATTGGACCGAGTGTATTGGGCAGCACAGGCTTAACTGGATTGACCTGGAGCTGTTACTTTGACTTGAGGAAATTAGAAATGGGCTCAGTTTGGAACATGAGGTCTGACACCCCTGCTAGAGCTTTGGGGTAGTTCCCATCCACATCTGAACATAGTAACTCAGACCTCTCTCTGTCCTGGACTGCGTGAGAACACTGAATCTACACCTACAGGCACCTCTCACTGGTAATGCTGTTTAGATTTAGACTTGATTTGGGCTCTGAAATTAGGCCCATCCCTGGAAAAAATCAAGAGGGAGCAGAACAAAGAATCGCAAAGGTCACTAGGTTTGTTCCTCATCACATCCCAACTTTGCTGCTTTCCCAGTTTGTCCCTAGCAGGGACACTGGACTCTTCATGCTCATTTCACAGGGAAGCTGTTTTGTGGTTTTCGCTCTTACAACATGCACGATCTGTTGTCTTTACTTAATTCCCTTCCCCGCAACCTTTGGGCCTGTGGGTGCATGTCCTTGGAGAGGACAGGCGTCTGCTTTCAGCTGTAGCGGCTCTGTCACTACCACATTCTGCAGGCTGCGGCCCTCTGTCCTCTGCTTTGCTTTGCGCATTCTTTCAGAAGGGGGAATCTGTGGACATCAGCCTAATGTTGCCCATTCTTAAGGTATGTCTACACTGCGATAAAAGACCTAGGGCATGGCCACAGTGGTCCTGGCTCAGCGGTCTCAGGCTATAGAATTGTAGTGTAGACATCCAGGCCTGGGGTGGAGCCTGATTTCTGGGACCCTCCCCCCTCGCAAGGTCTCAGAACCTGGCCTCCAGCTTGAGCCTGAACATCTGCACTGTAGTTTTATAGCTCTGCAGCCCAAACCCTATGAGTCTGATTCAGCTGACCCCGGCCGGCCCCTGGTCTTTTTTGTACATAGCCTGAAAAGGCCCACAGTCAAGGCAAATACCTCAGGATAATCAGTCATTGCGGAAAAGGTTGTGGACCTGTGTTGGGAAACCGGTTACCAAATTGTGTTTAGTGCAGCAAGGGTCTCTTGACAGCATAGATCTCAGGAGCAAAGACGGTTGTTCAGCAGAGAGCAGAATGGGTCTGAAATGCCGGAATGAACAATCATCTGCAATAGGCATTGTGACGGGGCATCGCCAGTGAAACGAAGGGGCCAGGCGGGGGGAAAGAAAGGTGGTGCTCTTCGCGGTTCCATCCGCAAAATAAGATCAGCCCGAGTTGCCAAAATGTGCTGCTGCTCACCGTAGGTTAGGAAGGGAGCAGCTGTTTGTGTGAGGCATGGCTGCGGAGGTCAGAAGGGTTGCCCTCCATGGAGATGGAGGGTGCACTGCAGGCTTTGGATTCTGTTATGTGGTCTTTAAATAAAAAAACAGGTACTGGTTCAGTACAAGTTCTCGTCGCTTTGACGAGAAGAGCAATACAGTGCATGGTTGTGTGTGTTCTCTGGGCTCCCGGAGGTTGGCTGATTGGCTTGAATATGCCTTTGGGCTCTTCTAGACTCTTTGGGTTTGGCTCCTTCTAGATTGGGGGAAAAATAAATGGTGGTAGCTCCCAAGCACCATCCAGATGCACTCACCAGTTGTGCAGATCTGCAGTCCAATCCCTCCTTTCTATATGAGTAATGAAATAGTTAAGTGTTGACTTTTAATTTTAATTGTCACTGGGCGTCTGACTTAACATCTCCCTGAGTTAAAAGGGATAGATCACATCTCTCAGAGACGTGGTTCCAGAGTCTACAGACTCTCATAGGCATCTCTGCATCAGGTACGTTCTGTTTGTGCTTTTTTTTTTTTTTTTTTTTTAGGATTTCTCCATAAAATCTTTAAATAAAAAGGAAAGCTGAGATTCTGGAAACCAAAGCTAGCACCTTGAGAGAGGTACTGGTTAAATGATTAGCCAAGTGTCCGTGTTTCTGAGATCTCTGGTGAGGTTTATGCAGTGCCGCTTCACGATGCGTTTTCCTTCAGTGCTCAGATTCAAACTCTTATTACTAGCAATGCCACATCTGTTTCTTCTGACCAAACTCGCATTCGTTTCATGATGAACCAAAATTCAGTTTGGGCAGATGATTAGATCATTCAGTCACAGCACAGAGCCAGTGCCGTATCAGATCCAATCATATGGTGCAAATGCTTGCCTCAAACATTTCCCGTGATGTCTGGGGCAGGTCTCTTTGGGTATATCTACATAGTCTATGGTCTGACAGAGTCAGGCTCAAGGGGTTTGTGCTACAGTGTTAAAAATTGGTATGCAGACATTGTGGCTTGGTCTGGAGCTTGGGCGAGCCACAATGTCTATACAGCTATTTTCAGTACGAGCCCAAATATGTCACCCTGGACTTGGTGGCTTGCTGCCACTAGCTGTCTCTCTCTCTCTCTCTGCCTCAGTTCCACATATATAGCAAGGGGATAAAAATACTTCCTATCCCCCACCCTTTGTCTGTCCTGTTCAGTTAGATTGTGACTTCGTCAGGGCAAGGCCTGTCACTCACGCTCTGTCTTTGTAGCACCCTAGGGTTCCAAACTCTGTTGGTATCGCAAGGCAATAATGCAAAAAAAAAAAAAAGTATTTGAATTGAAGTTAAGAGTTATCGTCAACCTGTCGTATTTCTAGCGAGTTACTCCTTTATTATTATTTCTATTCCAGTAGCGCACACAGACCCCTTAGCTCCTGCAACATTTTACAAAAATCTACCTTTTAGGCCTAAAGTGCTTGACCGTGCTCCTCCTAAAGCCCCATCCATTCACCAGTGCATTATTCATTTTCTAAATGAATCTCTGCTGTTCACCTGCTTGCTTCAGTCGAGTTACTCCTGGGATGAATTTGACCTGTTTTCACTAGTTTTCTTTGTGCTAGACAAATAGGAGTGCTGAGGACTTCCAGCTGATAGCTGAGAATGAAAGTGAGCTGCTGCGTTATGTGACTGTACGCTTCTTCCAAGGACAGTGAAAAGTCTGAGAAAAGGACTTTGTATTATTCCTTGTATCAACTTTTTGAGGATGAAGAATCCTTCCTTTCTTTCTTGCTGTGTTTAAAAATCCAGTGCAGTGTTTACGACAGTCGCTTTGGCAATGGAAAACCTCTGATCTCTAAATACTGGAGTGCTACGGTGGATTCAGCTCAGGACAAACTGGCTTAGTTGAGGGAAGAGGTCAGACAGGCTAGAGGTAGAATTAAAAAATACACGTTTCATTGGGACAAGCGGCAGCTGGAATTCTTCACTGATATGCTTGGGAAAAGTTCAGAAAGCTTCATATCTTCTGAGACAAACACCCTTTAGAAAAATAAGTTCAACCAGGGGAAAATGCCCAGACACCACATTTTCAAAACAGAATGTTTCCATTTGCTTTCCTGCCTTCACAGCATTTTCGTCTATCTCAGTCTGAAACGGTTACTGTGCTTTTTGGGCAGGCCGCTGGGACTACTGATGTATTATTGTGTGATGCTTGTGTTTGTTCTCGGTATGTCACAGGATGCAGTCTGAGGTTGGATCCCTGTCCCAGATTGCTTACTTTCTGGACTTGACAGACAGAGAGGCTATAATAGACACCAAGAATGGGACGCCCCAAGGAGGGATCCAGTTTATGGTTACCAGCTATGTCTACACAAGAGCTGGAAGGTGTTAATTCTAGCTCAAGACAACAGACCTATATTCACATTGATCAAGCTATCATGCTGAAAGTTGAAGTGTAGCCACAGTGGTGTGAGTGTCAGGAGAGGTTAGTTGCCTTGAGTATGATCTGGTCAGAGACCATAGGCATGTACTTTAGGCAGCTAGCCTCTCTCACCACTTGCACTGCTATGGCTCCACTTGTGTTTTTAGTTTGCTAACTCAATCAGAGCTAGTGTGGGTATGTCTCCTCTAGATGGAATTTACACCTTCCCGCTCCACTGTAGACATACTCACTGAGTTTAGACATAGGGACGTATATATATATCTTGGGTGGCTTCAGTGTCTGTGTAAATGCAGAGGGGCAGACCTTCAGCTGGCGTGAATCACCATAGCTCAGATGAAGTGGGAAGAACTAGCCTATTTACATCATGTGAGGATCTATTTGTTGGTGAAGGGAGTTCTCAGGAGGGGTTTGTCTGAGGTGGGGAGTAACGCTCAGTCACTGGGTTTTAGAAGGGTGTTCCAAGGATAAGGGAAGGCCTGGGAGATGGCACTGAGATGTTTGTGAGATACAGAAATGAAGGGGGCAGTGAGGCTGGCACGAGTGACAGGACAGAGTTGTGGTGTGGGATGGAATTTGATATCCGCCTGTCTGAGATCACTTCTGTGACCTTGGGCAAACCCATTAACTGCTAAATGTTAAGTTTCCCCATTTGTAAAATGAATTTGGCCATGCAATATTCTTGGCGCCTTGGGCAACTTCAAATAAAGCTGAACCAGAGTGTTCAGAGCATATCCATATAAAGCCTGAATCTTGGTAGACATTTGGGTTGGTTCTTTTTTAGTGCCTTGGGGAACCCTGTGTGAGGCCAAAGAGAACAGGAGATTGGGCTGTCTCATGACATTTCACCATCCAGAGACTGAAATTCCAGAAGACCAGTTCTCACCTTATTCCGACTCCATAAAAGGCTCCCTGAGGCATTAAAGCAGTCTGTGAAAAATGTACCTACAGATGGTAGAACCCAAGGCCTACCTCACAGGGAGGCTGAGAGACTTGCTGTTTGAAAAGTGCTTTGATATCCATAGATGGTAAATGCCATTTAGACTTGCCTGTCTGTCTGGACCTTCCTCCATAGCATCGCGCACTTTAGAAATTGGCATATAAATGCATATGTTACCTGCAGGGAGAGATTTCCAGATGAGAAAAGTTTAGCATGGCTCTTCCTGACCGGGCCATGGACAGGCTCCCACATGGGTCAGCTGGTACCATTGCTGCCAAGAGCCCACATAAGTTGCAGCTGATCACATATCAATTGCAGAAATATGGTAAAATGCACCTCAGAGTCCGAGGTAACAGACTGGGGGACTTTGCTGACTAAATCTGCCCCAGTGCCTACTTCCTAGTTTGCAGACATAACAGTGTAATCTTCTCCAATACAACAACATGTTCTTCTCTTGGGAAAACACTACATGTTGTCTTTTCAAGTTTATCTGTTGCACTAAGCAATGATAGGGAAGGGGACTTACTGTGGTGTGTGGGGGTGTGTGTGTGGGGGGGTGTTCAATCTAAAATGTTAATAGAAACATTCAGATCAGATTTTTTGAACTACTGTGCCAAAGTTCTGAGGGGGTTTGGATCTAGGATTGGTTCACATTCATCATTATTGGAAATATATGTATGTTTCCATCCCTGCATCTGGGTGCATCGTTTAGCTAGTTACCCGTACAACGTTTCTCATTGACAATTTGTGAACGAAGCAAGATTTAATTAAGCCAACAACCCAAATGCTGACAAGACAGTGGGGGTATTCTGATAGATGTATCTAACCCAGTAGAAAATTTCTCTTTTAAACTGTATTTGCTTTCAGGGCAAATGACATCTTTCATGCTAACTGCCTTACTGCCAGATTTGTATGCAGTTCAGTTGTAGCCCATTTCGGTCCCAGGGTATTAGAGCGACAAGGTGGGTGATATAATATCTTTTATTGAACAAACTTCTGTCTGGTGGGAGCCATCCAGAGCTCTTCTTCAGGTATGGGAATGGTACTCCCAATATCACAGCAAAATGCAAGGTGCAACAGATTGTCTAGCATCAGTAGCTAACAGGTTGTAAGGGACCATTCAAAGAAGACTGGCCTGTTAGCACCTCTTCAGCCATAGGACAAAAAGAGGAGTTTAGTGGATTACAGACTGTTGTTATAATAATAAACCGTAAATCCAGTGTGTCTGTTCAATCCATGACTTTTAGTGTCTAGCAGAGTAATGAATTACAGGCTTGTCTTCGGAAAGTGTTGTGCAGGATTCCTTTGAGTAGTGGTGCCCTGCCTTATTACATAGGAGGGCCACATAAACCTAAGTGCAACCTTGGGTGGGCCAAACAGATTCTACATATTTCAATAGGATTTAAAGTCATCTGTACTGATTTATATTTTAAGTTCAGTTTGTTTCATTTCTATTCAGGTAGGGTGTTTCTATGTACAACATTGTCTATTTACACACTTGTGTAATCGAAAATGATGTGAACATGATGACAAAACGCTAATGAATCAGCAGTTAGTATATTGTGTTGAAGCAGGCTGCAGGCCTTATGAGATGCTCTGGTGGGCTGTGTACCTCCACCTCTGTGTCTGTTGGGCACCTCTGCCTTTGAGAATGAGGACTGATACGTCAAGTATAGAGTGACCACTCTGTGAAAAGTGTTCACCCACAGGTGATAGGGTGTTTTATCATTGGCCCTGGTGAGTTCATTTGAGAGTGTAGAGATTGTCTGGTTTCACCCACATAGTTGTTGGGACATTTCGCGCACCGGATGAGGTACACCACGTGTTGTGATAGGCATGTGTAGGACCCATGAATGTTGAAAGGTGCATTGTCTAGGGGCTGCTTGTTGTAGTGGTGGAGATATGTCTGGAGGGTTTGCATCTATTGTTCTGGGAAGGTCTGGTGCTGCTTTGAGTTGGTGTGTCCTGGTCTGTGAGAGCTTGCTTCTGATGATGAGCTTGGAGAAGGTTGGGAGGGGGGGATTGTTTGAAAGCCATAAGTGAGGGTTCAGGAAAGATTACTGCCTGATAGCCAGGCAATCTAACAAGCACCAGACAGTGGGCTTTGAGGCCATCACCTTGTAATCTTCATGTTCTGAAATTAGCAACACTGCCTTAAACTATCATGTCATTGCAATACCAGGGGGCTAAGCATCAGATCAGAGAAGTGCTGTTTCCAGGAACAAGTCTAGATCCATGCTTTCAGAATGACGTGCAGATGAAATGCTGGATCCCGAGTTAGCAAAATAACTAGATCCTATCCGATTGGAATTAATCCCAGAGGGTATAGAACTGAGAAGTGAAAAATCACCAGGTGCAGGGACTAGATTAAAAAAAAAAAAGCATTCCAATTAATGTATGATCATGCTGAAAGATTCATATGGAGACAGGAACAATGATGCCGTTTCCTGAGCATATTGAACACAAAGGAGCAACTTGCATACTCCTTTCGAAGAGCAATAGATGAATAAACAGTCATGAAAAGAGAGAAATCTCTCTTTGTGCAAGTAAAAATTGTCAAATGATTTGCTGCAAATTTTAGCTTTTTTTTTTTTCCCATTTGCAAATCCTTCATAATTCAACCCTGATTTCTATTTGTAATTTATAAATATTTGCGGAAGAGCTTGTGAACAAATTTCCGCCTAGGGATTGTGGGGGTGCTCTTGACTTTAACTAGCTGATAGTCGTCGTTCATGGTGTGTGACTGGTCACCTGGAGCAGAGTGTATTGCTTGCTCCCTGACTGGGTTACTGAAACCTTTGAAGCAGGAAAAGCAGTGAAATAATGCACATTGTAGTATGCATTATCAAATGAATATCTCATTAAGGTTCATGAAACTTTGGTATTTTGAACATTGTTTTGGGCAACTATCCAAGTACTTCTGAAGAATTAATAACGGCACCATTAATAGCAGTGAACCAATCTTTCTGCTTTTATTTGCACATCATTTTTTGTATTATTTGACCGACTTGAAACAGACAAGAACGTACGAGGTGGAAGCATGACTTTGAGGTTCTGGTATTAGACAAGACTCCAGAGATCTGGGTTCATTTTCTGGCTCTGCTACAAGCTTCCTGCATGACCTGGGGCAAGTCACTGCAATCTGGTCTATACTACAGACCAATACTGGTATCGAACTAACCCCCTGTGTAGATAGTGCTATGTTGGCGGAAGAGCTTCCCCCACCAACATAGCTACTGCCTCTCGGAGAGATGGATTAACTATGCCAACAGCAGAGCTGTCATCTATCGTTTTAGAGCATCTTCGTTAAAATGCTACAGCGGCGCAGATGCACTGATGTAGTATTTTAAGTGTAGACTTGCCCTTAGCCTTTCTGTGCCTTGGTTCCCCATCTGTAAAATGAGGATAGCACTTCCCTACCTCAGAGGGATGTTGCAAGGATAAAATCATTAACGTTTGTTAGGCACGTTAGTGGTGGGGTCCATATAAGCAGGTAGGTTATATGGGGTAAAACAGAGAAAGCATTGCCAATTGTTTGATTGAATCATATGTTGTGGTACTTCTCGATGTGGAAATTGGCTGTGGATCTGTGGGAAGATAAACATGCCTTATGAAGCCGTGGGGGAGTCTAGGTGGTGAAAGGATATGGAGGAACTTTTAACCTGTGGGCCCCCATTGGTTTGAATTGGGGCCAGATCTGTAATTTCTCAGAGATTTTATCATCTATTTGGCCTTTGGCAATTTGTATGAAAGGAGCTGGTGATCCTGGTGCACTACCTACTGGAAAAGCATCCATGTCACAAAAAACGACACAGCAATTTGCATTAACCGAAAATCTTGTACATAGTCTCCACACATTAGTGTAACTCCCTTGGCTTTAGCAGAGTTCCTGCTCGTTGTAAATAGGTTCTGTATTGGTATCATAGACTTGGCATGATGAAATGTCTCTTATTATTTGGAAATCATTATTTGAATATTTTTCCTGGAATATTACTGTATCTGATCTGTGTTTCTTGTCTGCATTTTATCTTCCCTGTATTTATCCGTGTTCAGGACCTGTACTTTGCATTTGTATGGCATCTTTCATCCAAGTGGCTCAAAGTCCTTTTAAAAAAACTTGAACAGCCAGAACCTCAGCTGTGCAATGGAGATAGACTGACCTCAGCTCCCCTTTCATATGTAAATAGTAACATCTTTATCTTACAGATGCAGAACAGGAGGCACAAAGAGGTTATGGGTGACATCATTAATATTAATATTGATTATTTGTATTGCAGTAGCACCTAGGGGTCAGAATCCATTGTGCTAGGCCCATATCAGTGTATAACAAAGAAATAGTCCCTGCCCCAAGATTCGATAATTTTCACTCAAGTTTAGAGTTCATCCAAGCTCACAGAGTGAATTAGTGGCAGAGCTGGGAAGAGAGCCTGGAGCTGAGAACTCTTGCCTCTTCCTTTAGCTACAAAATCAGGTTGACTCCATCAAAACGTGGTTAAAGGTGACCTGGAGTTGGATATCATACATTATTCAAATGCATGAAATGTATCTACTGAGTTACTCTGTTAAATATACTTATCTAAATAAGTATGTTTGGCTGTTACTCTGGTTGTATTAAGTTGTGTTGAGTGCCGAGAGCATATGGGTAGATGCTCTTTTGTGTGTGTATGTGTGTGTATACATGTAAACCTAAGTAAATAAATGGGGGCTCAATCTAATTTGTATAGAAGTAAATGGAAAGACTCCTATTGACTTCATTGGGCTGGGACGTAGGCCAAGAACGGCATTTGTTACTCATCACCCAAATGGCTCAGTGAAGTATTCAGCATCCTAGAGGGGCAAGGTGGGTGAGGTAATATTTTTTTATTGGACGAACTTTTGTGGGTGAAACACAAGCTTTTGAGCTACATGGTGGGAGCTTCAGGTCTGGGAAAGGTACTCAGAGTATCACAGCTAAATACAAGGTGGAACAGATTGTTTAGAATAAGGAGTTAACATGTTGCAAGAGACCATTCAAGGTAAAGTGGTAACACTTCTGCAGTTGTCGGACAAATGAGGGGTAGTGGGTTTGAGATTGTTATAACAAGCGATAAATCCAGTGTCTTTATCGAACCCATGATTGTTAGTGTTTAACAAGGTTATGAATTTAAGTTCCCAAGCTCGTCTTTTGAAGGTGTTCTGCAGGTTTTCTTTGAGGATGAGCACTGAGAGGTTAAATATGGAGTAACTGTTTTGTGAAAAGTGTTCAACTGCAGGTGATATGGTATTTTTGTCTTTGATCATTTTCTGTGCGAGTTCAGTCGAGAGCATGGTGAAGGTCTTGTTTCACCCATGTAGTAGTTGTTGTTGTTGTGACAGCATTTAGTGCAATGGATGAGGCACACCACATGTTGTGACAGGCATGTGTCAGACTCATGGATCTTGAAAGTTGTGTTGTGGGGCACATTGATCATTATAGCAATGGAGATATGGCTGCAGGTTTTACATCTGTTGTTCTGGCAGGCTCTGGTCCTTCTTTGAGTTGGCGTGTCCTGTGTGGAGCTTGCTTTTGATGATGAGCCTCGCAAGGTTGCAAGGGTAGTTTGAAAGCCAGAAGTGGGGGTTCAGAAATGATTTCCTTGAGGATGTGGACCCCATCACATATAGGTTGGATTTGTTTAATGATGCCTCATATAGGGTGGTAGGAAAACTAGGAGTTTGTGATCAGAGGGATTTTTTCCTGTATTGAAGCAGGTTCTCTCAGGGTATTTGGATGGTTCATTCTATGGTGCCATTGACTTCTCTGGTGGAGTGTCCTTGTTTGGTGAAGGTGTTCAGGTTTGTGTCCTGGACTTTCTCCTCTGAGCATATTCTGTGGTATCTGAGTGCCTGTCTGTAGATAACAGATTTCCTGGTATGTTTGGGGTGGTTACTAGGTCTGTGAAGGTAGGTGTGGTGATCCGTGGGCTTCTTGTATATAGTTGTCTGTAGGGTTCCATTGTTGAAGTTGATTGTGGTGTCCAGGAAGTTGACGCTGGTGTGGGAGTACTGTAGAGAGAAATTGATGGATGGGTGGTTGTTTTTGAAGTTGTGGTGGAAATCTATGAGGGAGTTTAGGTCATCTCTTTGGACGATGAACATATCAGTTGAATCTCAGGTATATCATTGGTTTCATGGTGCATCTGTCCAGAAAGTCTTCCTCGAGGTGGACCATGAAGAGATGAGCATATTGGGTAGCCATTGCAGCACCCCTGGCTGTTCCATGGTTTGGACAAAGAGTGTGGTGTTAAATGTAAAGTTCTTAAGGGGAGGATGAAATGGATGAGTTTGGCAATGTGTTTGGGGTGGATATCTGAGTGTTATCCATTGTCTTGTAGATGTTTGAGGCAGACAGTGATGCTGTCATGGTGAGGGAAGCTGATATATAGGGACATCCATAGTGGAGAGAATGGTGTTCCCAGAGAGGATTAATGGAGGTTGTTAGTGGAGTTAATGCTGTGGAGTTTCTGGAGGAAGTTGGCTGTGTCTTGGAGGAAACTTGCCCTTTCTATGGTGAGTAGTTTGAGGATGGTGTCACTGGAGAGGCTCAGGATTGTGAGTGCCTACCTTAGGGCAGACTGTCAATAACAGGGTAGACACCCCAAACTGGTGGTGTGTTCTATAATTAGGTTTCACCAATCCAGGGACAAATGTGAACACCTGGATCACTATAACCGTCTTACCATGGAGTCACAGAGAGTCCCCTTAGACTCAGTAGCCTATCTTGCCACCTAGACAAACTGGACTTCTGTCTTTTCTGCATCATTATTTACAGTTCTACCGTCTCCATCCAGTAATGGGCCTGTATCATTGCTAGCATTTCTTCTGTTCCTAATATACTTTATAAAATGCTGTCTTATTGACCTTAGCTCTGCCAGCCATAGATTTTTCCCTGACGTCTGTAGCTACCCTTATCAATTTTTCTTCACTTGGTCACTTCTAGTTTATACTGACTGCTAGCTATTTCCCCTTTTTTCCAATTTTTATATCGTGCTTTTTCTTTCCTAATTGCTGCCATCATTTCCCCACTGAACCAGGATGGGCTTTTAGCTAAAGGTGTCCTCCTTCTTGATTGTGGGATTGTGACTTTTTGGCCACAATCAACTCTTCTTAAAGAACTTCCAATTTTCATTCACATTTTTCTAATTTTTTCGTCCCCTTCAATTTTACTTATAACTGTCTTCAGCTTTGGCAAATTAGCCCTTTTGGAGCATTGAGTGTATATATGTTACTGGTTGGGACTATATTGAATCTAATCAGGTCATGATCACTGTTTCTTAGACAACCACCAGCTTCCAATCCAGTAATTTCTTCATCTTCATTCTTCATCTTGAGGTGCAAAAGAGTTGTACCTCATATTGGGTATGGTATATTTTGTGTTAGAAAATTATCATCTATAATTTTTAGAAACTCTAACGATGTTTTACTACTGTCTGGGTGGGACCTTCAGCATATATATTCTAAACTGAAGTCTCCCATTACACATTTTTTCTTTCCACACATTAGAGACATGTGCTTATGGACTAACTCATCCTGTTCTCGAGTTTGTTGAGCTAGTCTCTAATAGACCTTCACCAGTACCCCTCTGGGGCTTTTGTTAGTTAGCACATTGTTCCATATGTATTCAAGATCCTGTGGTTTTGAATGATCAATAACTAAAACAAGTAATAGTGTATTTTCATACAGAACACCACCTCCCAACCTCTATACCCAAACCTATCCTTCCGGAGCAGGTTATAACTAGATATAATACATCCAATCATGTGAATCATCCTGCCAGGATTCAGTAATGCCAGTTATATCAAACTTCTTTTTATCAATGAGAATTTCCAATTCCTCTTGGTTACCCAGACTCCTACTCTTGGTATATAAATTAAAAACAAATATCTTTTCTTCATGTTCTTTGCCACATCAGTTCAGTTTGTTGTGACATACTGAATTTGAGTTTGCACTGCACTTCTTACTCTTATGCACTTGTGTTGTTAGTTTAATGTCCTCCTGGCCAATCCGTTTATTTTCCAAATGAGAAGATCAACCCCCTCTAGCTGTGAGATGCAGGGTGCCCTATTCATTCAGACCTCTCTTCCACAGGAATGTGGCTCAGCGTTCCACAAAATCCAAACCTTCAGCTTTATATCAATCATGCAGCAAACTATTAACCTCTGGTATTTCTACTTTCACTTGTTTGGACCAGAAGGAACTCTGAGAAAATTACTAGAACTTTCTTCTTCTTCAGCTCTCTTCCAAGTTCCCTGAAGAGTTCTATAATTTGTGTAGTTCCATGTGTTACTGCATCATCACCAGTGGAGACCTTCCAGATGACTTCTAATTCTGCCCAAGCTTGCTGTTACATCTCGTATTTTTCACTCTGGGAAGATAGCAGACCATCCTCCTGTCCTTGGTGTCCTTTGTTGAATTCTCTGTCTATGCTTCTTAATATGGCGTCACCAGTGACAATTATGTGCCTTCTTCCGATGACTGAAGAAACTTTCTTGGTAGCTGCCTGCTTCATACCACGAGGAAAAGTATGTTGCCTTCTAGCTTTCTATTCAGTTCCACCAGAGGAAGGTTCCTTGATAGCTGGCTTTCTGAGTATCTAATAACAACTGGACACTTGTAGCTGGATTGAATGTTTTTGGGTTCTCTTTCCCTTCTTGGTCACAAATCACCAGCCCGCTTTTTCAGTTTTTACTCTTTCTAGTTCCTTTATTACTGCTCCTTCCACCTTGTAGGATCTGTGACAATGATTTCAGAGTCTGGTTGTCCAAGACGTCTTCATTTATTTTTCTGATGTGATAGTGTTGAAGTTTATGCTTCCAGATGACACGTTTTTCTCCAGTATGGCCACCAGCTTGCACTTCATGCACTGAGAATCTCTTCTGTCCTTTGGCAGAGAGGAAAACACAGTACTTACAAGGCATGTCACAGCAGTTTTCCCCTCATCATTCATATCTGCTATGTGGTGTAGAGCCATAGTTAAATAGAAGGAACCACACTCCCCCTCTAAACTCCCCTGTTAGCCACCACTGTTCATCCACTTAGGAGTTCTAATAGGCTTCATTTCAAATATCCAGTAAAACATCCTTTCACAGAAGTGCAAAGCTACTGTTCTTTTGCTGAGTGAATAATGAAGTCCATTTCTCTTGACACCACTTCTTAATGCAATTTTCAAAACATATAACTAACATGAAGAGGCAATTCAGGTTCAGCAGTCATTTGGCTGATGTTGAAATAGCAATAAGCACTCCATTTAATAAAATAACAGTACTGTGCAGTTGTACGCTGCCTTTCCCCTGAGGATCGCAAGGTGCTTTGAAGCATTAATTAATTAACGCTGGCAATACCCTTGCTAGTTAAGTAGGTATTATTAGCTCAGTTTTACAGATGGTTAGCAGAGGCACAGAAAGGTTAAGTGAGTTGACCAAGGTCACAGAATAAGGCCCTGATCTCTTAAGGAAATCTCTGCGGGTGGATCCCTGTGCTTGCATAGTGCTACATTGACTTCACTGGGGTTCTGCATAGATGCACAAGCTTGCTTGCAGGGAATCTCTTGTTGAACCAGGGCCTAAAATTAGTGGCAGAGTAAGAAATAGGACCCAGGAATCCTGACTCTGTTTTCTTAATTTGTTTCCAAATGTCCAGCTCCAAGATAATTCATATAAAGGGTGGTGACAGAGCTCAAGGGTTTGATTTGTTGGTGCCATAGAAATATGTAACTTCAAACCCAGGAGACCTGCAAACATTTGCTTCATATCCACTGACATCTCTTGTCCAGTCAGCTCAGCTAGTCATATTTTGAAGTTCTTTTACATCATATATATTAATGGCAACTTGGCCAGTTACAAAGGGCAGTACGGTTGTTCTGTGAGAGAGTTTTAACTTGGAAAGAATCCAGAAATGACGCTAGGGGAGGAAATAATATCTTTCCCAAGAAAAGCTAGCGCCCAATCCTGCAGGCGGCAGAGCGTCCTCAGCTCCTGCTGAGTTCACTGGGAGTTTAGAGGGCACAGCACTTCTTGGCAGATGCGCAGCGCCTGGCAGGATCTGGCCATTGAGCTATGACTTTAAGCATGAGCTTTAATGAAATGTCGTCTTTCTACCAGATGGATGTAAGCGACAATGACTCCAGCTGTCAAGCACTGAAAACTGTATCTGTCGCACATCCCCAGCCAGCGGCTTGAACAATCCTCTTAAAACTCAGTTATGCAATAAAAATCCCAGTGCTGTAGGTTGAGCGACTTAGCTCATTTACTTTGGTCAAAAAGCTGATCTTCAGGGGGAACTTTTCCCAGCCATTTTTGATGGAATGCCTTCTGTCCCTCAGATTAGCTGCCACCTTGCAAGTAATCCACGTAAGAGGGGGTGTTTTCCAGCTTTTAAAGAGCTACAAACTATGGCGCAGCTTGCATAGAAATTACATGTATACTTAAATTCTTTACAGCTGATGAATGAGGTAAGAGAAGTTACACAAAAATAATACTGATCAGCCTTTGGCTAAAAGGTGTTACCATTACCAGCTTTCCTCTCTCAGTGGAACATCCTCTGTTTAGTAATCTATAACACACAGAATTTAGTGTGGCTATGCTAGAACAGAACAGAATATAATAAATCTATCCGTCCATCTATCCTGGAATCTTGAAGGATCCCATAAGACTTTACAAACTTCATGAAAATCTATCTAGCTATCTATAGTTATATCCTGTAGTATTACAATTTCATCCCCAGAACAAAAATGCAGCCTCCTCTGGGGTGGAATGCAGGAGCATGAAAGGGAAGCTATAGCACAACACAAAGGTTTAGTAAAATTGAAATGGAATGGGACTGAAGAAGACAGAATGTGCTCACCAAAGTGTCTGGTCAAGGAGTCTGACCAGATCACTATGGCTTTGTATCTTGAATCTGATCATGGCAAAGGCCAGATGATTTTAAGAACACATGGAAATATGACGACTTGACAGTTTTTATGGCACAGCCATCTTTGCTTAAACATTGACCTAATTTTGCTCGAAGTTTCACTCATTTTTTAAAATATCAGCCTCTCTGTGGCTCAAAAATGGATCCATTTTCACATACAGTTGAGTGTAATGGCATGAATGCTCACAAAAATTTGTTAGAGAATATTCACAGACAGGAAACTTTGAATTTCTGGACATGAACATGTGCATTGGAACCTGGTTTTGAAAGCTATGTTCAGGGAATAGAAAGGTGACTTGTATGTTTAATCAAACCGACTAACAGACATTGAATAACGAATGTTCATAACAATCCATTCATGGACAACCTAGATTTATTTTTCACAGACAGGATTCAGTGAGTAATTTAAAAAAAGAATAAATTGGAGAAAACATCAAACTGATTTGTGGATGGTTCACAAGTGGTTTAAATTCATATAATAAATTATTTGCTTACCTCTATTAATGGCCAAAATAAACCTGCCTTAAAATTACTGGCGTAGCATGGGGGTGAGAGAGTCTGATATGGAAAACAACCCTGGCTAACATGAGCAAGATTACTGACAAATCCAGGAATACACCAACAAACTAACGCACTTCGAAAGCATTTCTTATTTGAGTTTGTTCCCTTCCCCTGAGGCAAAAAGAAAGTAAGATGGTCAAAAGATTACTCCTTGCGTTGGAAACATTCAGGGTGCAACAGAGATCTGAGACGTGATTCTCCATCGGGACACTTCTAGGAGTTTTCCCAGGGGTTGCTATTGCTCATGATGGTGAAAACCCTCGGAATTCCTCTCATGACATTGTGCACGCACACACAAGCCAATCTGAGGTCCTGGCAGGACTGCATGTGAGGCTCCTCATAGCTTCCCCCTTGCACAGTGACCATAACCTACCCCAAAGCCCAGGCGCTTCTTGGCTTCGCAATAGCATAGGTGCACATAAGAGCTGTAGACATGAGAGCGGGTGACTTGCTGTTGTTGGGCAGAGCACCGTCTTCTAGCAGACTGGGGTCTGCCCTGGGAGTGGGACGACTTGGTCCCTGCCCTCCTGTGCAGGGGTTCTGTATGTGAAGGGCCCTCCAACATCACCTCAGGAGAACTATGGTGGGCTATCAGTGGGACTGCCCCTCCCCCTCCCCGCCCCATCACCCTCCCCGTGCACAGAGCCCTGTGCTGGGATGGCGCTGGTGGGAGCCCCCCAGTGAAGCAAGTTTCAGAGGTAAGATATAGGGTGAGTCATGCTTCTCAGAGCTGTTTTTGAGGCTGCAGAGATAGGCAGACCTTGGTAACACTTATGTCACATTTTCAAGCTTTTCTTCACAGCCAAGGGAGACTAGAAATGTAAGGCTTTTTTTAATGAAAGCTGAGATTCTGATCTCATCAGGTGACTCCAGGGCCCTAGACCTGCAGGCAGGGGTGTAGCAACGGGTGGGCCGTGGCCCACCCACTTTGAAAGCAGGCCCCCACCAAGCTCCGCTTAAGCTACCTTTGCAACTGGAGTTTTCTTGGCCGGTGCCTTCCCGAACATACTGCTCCCGGTCACGTGGCTGGAAGCAGGAAGTTTGGGAAGCAACTAGCCAAGAACCACTAAACTGCCCGACGCTCCAGTTACCCTTGTCCTAAGGGAGCTTAGTTTCTGGTCAGTGGCATCCTGACCATCCTCCTTCCAGTCACATGGCCAGAAGGAGGGTGTTCAGGAAGGGCTTATTTTGGCCCACACACCCGGGTTAGCCACAGGTCCTGCCAAAAAATGACATCTGGCTACGTCCCTGCCTGCAGATCCTGTGCCTTAATCTGACCCTGAACTCATATGCAAGCACATCATCCAAAGCTGCCCGCAATCAACTTTTAAATCCTCCATCTGGAGGCTTCCTCCTCACGGAAGAGGGAATGGCCCATTGTAAGATAGCCCATGGATCACTTAGGGTCCACTCGCTGTGGCGGCGAGCCTTCCAGCCTAGGCTGATGGATTTGGCGTGTGCAAGGCATGTGCTCGGACTCTCAATGTAGCTTCAGAGCCCCAACTTCAAAGAGCTACCTACACAGCTATTTTTGAGCAATAGCATGGGTCCCACAAGCCTGAGTCCGTTGTCCTGGGCTGGGAGAGTCACTGCTGTGGGCTATGTAGATGCACCCTGAATGTCGCCTTCTTCCCCTTGTATTTTTGTTTTAAAGCTCGGGTGGTGGGGGGGCCTTGGAAAGGCTTAAGATCCTCAGACAATGATTCCGAAATCAAGCCATTTTGGTTAATATATTACCATGCCATCCAGCCCTGGGGAAAGATGTTGAGGAAGTAGGTCATAAGCATAGCAGAAACACGCATTGAAGGGATTAGCCGGGGCTGTTATAGTGCCATAGGAGGGGGGAAGATTTGCAGTGAGTTCAATGGGAGCTGCTGGATACAGCGTGCTTCTGGGAAATCAGGCCTGTTGTTTAGGTATTTAAACATAGATTTAGGCTTTCATTTTTTAATATGTTGGCCTTCCTACTTGTAAAATGCTTTCTTTGAGTTCCTTGGATGGGCAGGTAGCATCGTGGTGCTGTCTAGTGGTTAAAGCTGAGGACTGGCAGTCGGAAAGCTCGGGTTCCTAACCAACTCTGCAAACGACTTGCTATGTGTCCTTGGGCAAGTTACGTAATGCCTCTCTGTCACAGTGTACAGTGCAAAGTGGGTAGGTGCTTCTCAGGCTCACCGGGTGCGGGGAAATTTATTTGATTTCTTTCGAGAGGCTCGACTAGAGAGGCATTGAATAAGCGTGAAGGGTTTTTTTTCATTATTATGATTGTTCACTGCACAATCAAAAGCAATGGTCCAAGACTCATGAATCATTTATATTAATGAAAGAGAAGACAAGTTTTAACTAGCGGCTGCCTCCACAGTGACCATAATTCACCACTCTCACAGTTCAGCAAGTTTTAATTGGTGGAATTTTAGTTTCCTCACAGGCAGGCCCCAAATCATCTTATTAATTTCAGTGAATGTTTATGTTGTTGGGAGATAGTTGGCTTGAACTCTCAAGGCACTTCTCATTTGTACAATGCTGAGGTTTCTGATTCTGTAGCTCATGGCTCACACTGGTTGGGGTGTGTGATAAGTGCCGTGCTCCGACAGCACCTGGAGAGAAAGAGGAAGGAAAAAGGTTTAGAATTAAGTTGTGCTTTTTCTACCATAGCAAATACATCATTAAAATGACAACGGGCTTAGTCCAACCAGGCCCAAGGCTGTGGTTAGCACAGACTGAGGAAACGGTGAGAGAAATCAGAGTGAAGTACTCACAGAAGGGAATTCCCTTGACTTCTTAACATCGGGCACTTCTATTCTGCATCCTTAAAGCTCCCGAAGTGCTTTATACACGGTGTTGTCCAGAGGGGAACAAGGCTGATTGACGCAAATCTCAGATGGCTTGCGAAAAAGCCCAGGGTTCAGGTTTTCTCCTTTCTGCTCCTCGTAGTGCACACACGTATGTGCCACAGTTTGCTCTGCCATGCTAGCTATGGGGTGTGTGTGTGTGGAGAGTTTAGCTCCACGTGAAGCTGGAGGAGGAATGTCTTCTGAACTGGGTATGTAAATGCAGCTGAGAAGAGAATAATGGGTAGAACTAAAAAGGGGGAGGAGGGTGCCTCTGGTGAGCTACAGTAATGGAAGATCCAGCCTGATTTGCCAGGGGATCTTTGCACCATAGAGCTTTGCCAATAGGATCGCCGAAACATGAGCAGTGAACCTCTTGGTAGCATTTGAGGTCTTCCAATGTAATGTGGTGCCCCGCGCAGGTTTGAGGAAACCTCTTCTCTACCAGAAAATCCCATCACCCACCACTGAAACACAGCTACCCGTGGGGTAGAATCCAGCCGGTACAACACATGGTAACGCTTCCCAGCAGGGCAATCGTGAATACCGTCTCCATCGGTATTGCAGGGAAAATACAGGCAGAATGGAATTTGGCCTGGAAACCAGTATTTGCTTTCCCATGCTTGAGATATTTAATCACCACTTGTAGCTAGAACTTCAGCTTTTTCCCTCAGCGGCTCCTTGACCCTCAACACTCTCCTAGAGCATTTGACGCTGACTGAAGAGGAAAAAAAGAAAGAAATCCTCCCTTTACCGGATCAACTCCACCACTTTACTGCAGCATCATGGCTTTTTTTTTTAATAGAAGTGTGATCGGAGTATGTGTAGTCATACCTGTACAAGCTTTGGTCAAGCCAGAGTGCAAGCCAGCCTGGGATCCTGGTTCCATACTTGAGTGGCTACATTATGTTGCTGTAGCGTCACTGCTGTTTTTAGCAAGCTAGCTCAGGTATGCATATGCATGCTGCATTCACATTTCTGTTTGCAGTGTCAATAGACCCTCCATCTCCCATTTCACTACTGGCTTAGCTTAATCCTGCTTAGTTTGAGAGATTTGACAGGGCAAGGCAGGTTACAAAGTTGGTAAAGATTACTTGCCAACTTCCATTTTTCATAGACTAATGATTCACAGTATCCTATGGCACAAATGCCCTGTTTGGTTTGTATGGAAACTGATTTTGGCAGGGAGCTAAATCTTGCAGTTGTCGTTGTCAAATTATGGCTAAAAATAAAGAGAAGCTATCTTTGAACTCTAAGAATTAAGCTAGTATTATGCTGGGGAATTTAATCACAGCTGAATGTCTAAACTGAAGCTATCAAGCGCTCAATGAATCTACAGAACCCTTTCAGTTTTTCTTCAGGGGTCTCTGATGGCATTTATTTTAGCATCACTGTAATAATGCTATTATTAGGGCCCAAAATCCAGTGTCTGGGAACATTATAAATATCTAGTTGCAAAACACTATCGTCAACAGTTTCAAATGTGTCAGGTCATTTTAGGTGCCTCAGTTTAAGATGTTTGTCAACTGATATCATCTCATGTGGGACACTCAAAATCCGAAAGCTTTAGCTTGGAGAGGTTTATCTATAAGATACAGAAAGAGAATTTGTCTGGATTCCCAGGCCCCTTTTCTAATCACTGGACTCCTGGATTCTGCTTTGCTAATAAATCCCTGTGTCCTTGTTCAGGTTACTTATATCATCATTTTCAAAAATGGCTTCTGATTTTGAGTAGTTTAGTTTTTGGGTGGCCAATTTAAGTCACTTTGGGACTGGTTTTCAGAGGTATTGTGCATCGGCTGTCCCTGTTTACTTCAACGCTCCAGATGCCCAGCACTTCTGAAAACTCAGGCCCTACGTCTCAAGCGGGCCATCCAGAATCAGAAACCAGTTCTAGAATTTTGGCCTGAACTCCTTTGTGCCTTAGTTTCCCCAACTGTAAATTAGGGACAGTACTAGCCTACCTCATGGGGTCATGAGGCTTAACGTTTGCAAAGGGCACTGAGATCCTCGAATGAAAGGTGCTAAAAGTACAAAGTGACAGAATTAATTAAATAATTGGGCCAGCGACAGAGTGAGAATGACTCTCTAGCCCAGTGGTTAGGGCACTCAGCTGACAGGTGGAGAGATCCCTGTTCAAAACATTTCTCTTCATCATGCCGGCGGGGGGGGGGGGCAGGGGCAGAATTGAACCAGAGTTTTCCACATTACAGGGAATACCTAATCACTGGGCTAAAGGTTATAAGTACCACCATCTCCATCTTCTCCTCTAGTTGTAGAGCTAGGCAAGTATCTAAACCATTCTTGCAAAGAGCAGCTAAGATGTTTAAGTCATCTGACTCTAGGAGAAGGGTTTCCTGTTGTGGATCACAAGCAGAGATTGACATCTAATTCAGTGAGACTGATGGGATTTAAGACACACCTTTCTTTGCAGCTCCCTACCTACCATAGTGGCATTTGTGGGGGGAGCCCATTCTCAGGTGCTGTTCTCTCTCCATGTATTTTGTAGAGCACTTAGGCACTTTACTCAAGCTTTGTGGACACCAAGTGATTTTTCAGGGCACCTGAAAGTTCAGCATTGTAAAGTCTAAGTACCTTTGTGAATCTAAACCACAAAGATTAAAGATCTATTTGACCACCATTCTTTTGTACTAAGGTAGCTTTGTAACTGTTGCTTCTTTTGGAACTTTTTTTTTCAGTGTTATTGCCAGTCTGGACATTTTATATTCTTGGAAATGATTTTCACATTCAATATCTACCTTGTGTGATGTGCATATAGGCTTAGGTGGAGTTGCTGGATTGCTGTTGGCCAGATGATCTTTGAAATGCACACTGGTGCATATAGTTTGTCCTTTTTGTTTAGTCTAGCGACAGAGTGGAGCACAAAATCTGTTTGAGGGCAGCTTCGAAGCAGACAAAGCTGTCAAAAAGCTCATTAGACTTCTGTGTTCACATACAAGTTAATTATCAGGAAGAAAACAAGTAGACGCTTCATTTTTTGTTCAGTATCCAAAAGCCATTCCAGTCAAAACCCTATTTTCAATTAATACTCGCAATCTCAGAAGAATTCCTTGGGGCCTGAAATTTCTCATTCCTGGTCTCAACTTTCTTTCTTTCTTTCTCTCTCTCTCTCTCTCAGCAAAAACTATTCAGCTATTATTTAGTCAGACAAGCATAAAAAATCTTTTCTTGAGCTGAAATAAGTGTTATTTTTTTTGTGCTCACATAATTCAAAAGAGGCTAATTTTTAAAACCTCAGACTTGGTATGTGGCCACTCTGAGCTGGCAGATACACTTGCTATTTTTGCTACATGTGAGTTTAGTTCTTCTGAAAACGGCTGCCAGAAGACTTCATTCTTCTATGCTCCCCACTGAGCAGGTACAACTTGGACAACGGAAATGCAGTCCTCCCCTCACCACTCAATCAGTTCTTTGGTGTGCTTCTACCAGGCCCTGGAAGGACCAGGTCTAGGTTTGAGGGGGTAGTTAATCTCTTTGCCCATTCAATCCTGGACATCTCTGATGAGTCTCCAAATAATGGTGCCAGCTGTGGTGAATCAAGTTTAGTAAATTGTACAGTGACTGGTGAGTGAACTGGACTCACTTCACGCCCCAAACAGTCATCAGAACTGTTCCAGACACTATCATTCTAGTCAGATTGGACAACCTTCCTTGAGGTAAAAGGCTGCTTGTTCCTGTCCCATCCTCCTCCTCAGACATACGTCCCAATTACATGGACTATTAGAGTTATCCAAAAACATGCATTTGGCTATGAACCTGAAGCCTAGAAGGAGCTGGTGGGAGAGGTGAGAGGATTGTTGCAGCGTACAGTGAATGGATGAGGGTTCAGGAGTGTTTTGTGAACTGGGTGGTACTTGTCTTTCACTGAAGGGGTCAGACAGAAGGCAGCTAGAAATGAGATGTCAATGCTGACCAGAAATTTTCTGTAGACAGTTTCCATCTGAGAGACAAAAGGGCTCAGATCTCTCAAGTTGTTTCTCTACTCAACATTTTAGGCAATGAAGATAGTTAACCAGTTTGTAACTGCAAGGGGAAGGGTGGGACTTAGGTAGGCAGACGGTAGTTACTTACTTCAGAATTTGGTCAGGACATAAGGGATAAGAGCTGTAACTCTTCCAAAAAGTGCCATGGGATCTTCAAATGCTACAGGTAATGAGGACCTTGGTTTTTATTAGAATGAGTTGAAATTTTTTGTTCAAAACCATTTTTGATGGAAAATGGTCTTTTTTCAGAAATTTTTGCAGAAATTTTTCCCAAACTTTTTGTCTTTTGAGAGTACCCCTCCACATGGAAAACATGGTGATTTCCACACCCTTCACCCTTTGTTTCTACCCTTTCTTCTTTCCCCACCTCCCAGTTTGTCGCTAAAATAGGGGAGAAAAAAAAGAGAAGAAGGGGAACCCAAATGAAAATTTTCCATTTCTCTGTGAATCATAGCAGAGCATTTCTGTGTGAATCAGCTCTAGTTGTCATGAGATAATGATAATGTAGTGTTTTGAAAATATATGATGTACATATTCAGTATTTATTATTGGTCTTATCCAAAAGGTGGCAGCCCCTATGACATTTTGGAGATTGGATCAATGCAGATTGTGTCACATACTGAATTGCCAATACCCTACCTTCCAGAAATGTGAGTTTTCTTTTTAGATTACACATCCGTGTACTAGTTGTGTTTAATTTGTAAAATGATCACAATCTGAGGTGGCCTGGTTGTAGGCATTCTCTTTGAGAAGGATATACTACCTAGATGAGAGAATATCTATGCAAGGACACAATAATAGCCAACAATTGACAAAGATTCTAGATCCAGCTTTGTTTGAAGAGCTAGATGAAAATACTTATTTTTCTATACTTTTGAACTGTAAAGACACCAGACGGAAAGAGAGTATGTAAACACAGGCACTTTATATGTCCATCACATTGTGTGAAATCATATATTTCTAGGAAGAGTGAGATTTTAATATTTTAATTCATACTGAATTCTTAGTAAATTTAATTAATTAGACTCAGTACTGACAATGTAGCCATAACTTTCTCTGAAAGCGGTAAAACAAAAAATGGCAACTGGAAATTAAACATTTCAAGGTTTTTGATACAGTTCTGTTAAGATAATTAATACAACATTTGCAAACACTGATGTGTCGTGCCCAGATTCCCAGACACTTGTTGCATAAGTTTAGGATAGTTGTGTGCATGGTTTTCTTTTTTCTTTTTGTTGAGAGTGTCTGGCACACTGCAATCCTCAAACATATCTTTGTTGTGTTAGTATAATCAGTGACTTAGACCTTTCACAAGTTTCATCAGCTGAGAATATACTTTAGTTCAGACATAAGGATTCAGAAACCATTCAAAGATGGATTTAAGGACTGGAAATTGACTACGTGTTTATTTAGTCTATTTCGTGCCCCTCAGCGCTCAGTATGGGAGGTGGTGAAGTATCACCAAGATGTGGATAACACTCAGCTGTACATCTTTTTCCCGTTGAACGTGTATGTATTGGTTCCTTGCTTTTGTAATGCTTGGCAGTGGTGGAAATGAACTGGCTGCAGTTAAGTGAAGAGCAGTGGAAATGAGGATCAGTCAGCGAAGAATACGATGGGGGCCTGCCTCATCTTGTATTGATGTTTGTCCTTTTATACCAAGAAATAACCTACAGGGTTACTCTCAGTCTGGAGGGGGAAAAAAATCAAACAATTTGAAGATGGCTGCATGGCCAGGTCTGTGGCAAACCAATAGGCAAACACACACAGTCATATGTCTATGTGAATCTTTTGCTTTCCTAAGATTTTGTTGAGAACAAAAAACGTTTGCAGACAATGCATGAGAGTCAAAGCATAGCCATAGATGTTAAGAAAAACTTTTTGGTAATATTTGCCCACTTCTACTGACAAAAATGGCAAAAGAAGATCCCAATGAAAGATCCTGGCTATTGTTGTATTAGAAGTAATGAATAACAATAAAGATGATAATAATGAAGAACTTGGCGGCCAGGAAGTAGAGCGGGCTGGTAGAGGGATAGGAACAAGCAAACAAGGAGATGGAGGAGATTTTTTGTCCTGGGAGTTTTCTGCTCTGCACTAAATATCATGTGGCCAGACCAAGTCTGAATTTATTTACAGTTAGGGTTTTTAAACTTGGCAGTGTGGGCTGTACGTTTAGCAATACAGATTTATGAACTTAAATTCAGGCAGGCGGTTAGAACTTGTATGCTGTTAGCACTAAGGGAGGCCAGTAATCTCGGGGTGAATCCCTCCACACCTGCTCAACTGAAGGCCACAATGTGATAAAAACCACAACACTTCTGATCCCCTAAGAACCTACAGCTGTATAGGGAAAATGCATGCTGCGGAGATCCCTTTCGGGGATGATAAAATGTTGTGCTCTCTATTTGGGACATTTCCTCTGATCGCGTGCATACTGTGCCACTTGCCCCTCTGCCACAGTTTGGGTTTGGCTGGGTGCCCACATGGTCAGGATATGAGCTAAGCAAGACCCCTGTGTCCCTAGGCTACATAAATGCACTGTAGCCTCCCAAACATGGAGAAATTCTTGTGCTCAAAGCTATTTTCTAAGGAAATTTTATAGCATTTTATATCTATCTATGTAAGCATGTATGTAAAATATTGTTGCCCTAATTCATCTGTTTCAAATGGACAGACTTGTATATTTTTCATAAGAAAGTACAAGTTTATTGACCTTTAACAATAAACAATTGCATTTTAACATACCCATTGTATGTGTATATATACCAATCCAGGGCCATCTGATGCATGCCAGTTTTTATACATTGGTTGTGCTGTGTATTGTTTAGCTCTCCAATAGCCCATACTCCTCTGATGTAAAATACTAATGCTGATAGACACATTTAGTTTTATTATTTATCTTATGTCTTTCATTTCTCTGCCTGATAGCACTGAATTATCTGACTGAATGAGAAACTGAAGGGATTTATTTGGCTGATATCTTTTTAAGATTAGTAAATTCTTTTGGTAATTACACAGATTGCCTCTAAATTTGTAGAATTTATGTTGCATTATATTTTGTAATTCTTAAATTTGAAACACCAGATATAAAGCCCTATTTATAGGCAGAAAATTAAGGTCTTTCTCTGTGCTCTGGGTGGATCAGAGGTATAGTTGCCTGCTTTCATGTTTGACAGAGTTTGTTCCTTTTAGCATTGCAGGACTGGGTTAATAATATACATCAGGTGCTTTACTAATAGAAGCATGTTATATAAATGATTTCTCACCCCACCTCACTAGATTGGTAAGTATCATTTCCCACACTGCAGATGGGGAAAGTGAGGCACAGTGGTTGTCAACCCCCACAGTGAATTAAAAGGCAGACTCAAGACTGGAAATCTCAGACAAGTTCCTTGTTCCCAACTCATGCTTGGTCCACTAGATAATGTTGCATCTCTGAGTTCTTACTTTGCCTGACATATCATCCAAAACTTTTCACTGATTTCCAGCTGCAGAGTGAAATGCCTGCAGCAGAAAGACCATAGTTTGAGTTTTCTGAACTCAGACAGAATTTTTAGTACTGGCTGCTGGAAAATTGTATGTTGACTTGTAAACTTCACAAATACCATATGGAATGACTGAGACAGAGAGAATAAATATGGATCCCCTTCTACTGACTGACTTTTCTGATTTTAACTGCATCTTGAAGGATCCAAAAGCTAGTTAACACAAAGCACCACTTGTATTGTCAAACAGACATTCTTTAGCCTCTTAACTGACAACAAGCTAGTGCATTATGATGAATTACATCACCAGTACAACAGGTGTTGATTTTGTTTGATGCTGATTTTGAAGATCTCTGCTAGCCAGGTGGTCTCTTTTAATATAAAAAGACAGTAGCATAATAAACAAGAAATTGAACCAATGAGGGGAAAAAACCCTCATACTTGAATGCATTAATCACCTTTAATAAGCTTAGCCAGCTGAGCACTGCTAATCAGCTGCGAGGTCCTTGCTTTGAAGAAGCAGCAATTCATTTGTGTACGAGTAGGGTAAATAAAAGATAAGCCAAAAGAGAAGGAGTTTGTAAATCTAAAAGCTTTAAAGATTTTGCCAAACGTTCCACACCTGATAAGGTGGTTTTAGAAATGGTATCACTCTAACAAAGTAGAGGTGCAGTTATCTTTTTATTAACATAGGGATATGACCTTCAAAATATATTAACTCTGCAATCATCAAAGGAAATAGCTGGTTATTTAGAATATAATGGAACATCATAACACTAACCCTTTGTACAGTTACATTCCAAATTCTTCCAGTGCGCTGTAATGTTCATATTGCAACTGGGGTAATAGGATCTGATCCAAAGTCCATAGAAGTTGGAGTCTTGCCATTGATTACAGTGGGCTGCAGATCAGGCCCCTAACAACACCTGAGGCTTAAAGGGATACTATTGTTTGAAAAATGTGATTAAGAAGTTTCACTGTATTTTCAAAGTCTCAGAATCTGTTTTATCCTATCCTGTCCTATCCATTGTACTCAAGTTCTCTAATAATAAATACAAATACTTAGTTAACGCTCAATGCACTGTGAGTGTCTACCAACATGGTCTATTATTCTCCACAGTGCTGCTTTTCTAATACCATAATTGTATTTCTTTTGTTCTCCTTTAAGATCAGATTCTGCAACCCTTAACAATTACTGTACCCTTATTAGCTGAGTTTAGAAGTTGAGGATTTTCAGAAAATTGCATTACACAGCAAAGAAAAAATTGTGCACAGAACCTAAAATGATGAGACCAACGTTTCTTTCCTTTGGCAATATTGGTGATTTGCTGATGTTAAGGTAATGTGGTAAAGTCAGGCCAGATGGCTTTAAAAGGGTGTGCTGGGGCTGGTATGAGGGCCTGAAAGGGTTAAAAACCCTCTGCCTTGCAGGCAGAAGAGAAAGCAGCAGGGCAATTAAAGGCACCCCGACCCAATGAAGGGCAGGGCCAGGAGTATTTAAACCCTGCCTTCCCTAAAGGAGGAGACGGGAACAAATGCAGGGGAAGCTTCCAGAAGGTGTGGTGCAATTGGAGAAGTTTCCCTCTTATGCCAGGAGACAGAGCTCCTCTGAAACCAGGGGAGATGAGGTAGCTGGGGGTGCCCTAGCCCACAGGCAGAGATAAAGCGTGAGACCCACCAAGGGGAGGTTGGCAGTTTGCCACAGTACCCTTGTTTTTATTCTGTGATACTGTCTGGGAGATTTTGCTGGCCTTTCTCAATGAGATATTATAATTGTCTTCATGCAAATTACCCTGCAGCAGATGTTTTGGTGCACATCAGGTTAGAGAGGAAGGATATGCAGTTCTCACAGTTCCTAGTGATGTTGCAATCAGGCTCTGATTTCATTAGGCTATTAATGTGATTTTTTTTTTTCAATTGCTTGGAGGGTTTTTTTTTTTAAATATATTCTCTTAGCATGTATACTATTCCTTGTGTAGGATGAGGGACACATGACGTTTTAGAGCGTTTTTTGGTTTATTGATAAGCAAATCAGGCTTAAGGTTGTTTTTTATTTTATTTGGTTTTGTTTGTGAGCTAAAAAGTGTATTTTCCCCACTTTCCCATAACTCTCAAAGAGCTGAATAGATTTTCCTCAGACTTTCCAGAGCCATTTACTTCTCGGATGAAACTGAGCAAGGAATATTTCAGCCCCAAGGGACGGTTTTGAAGCATGTGAAAATCTGGGGTTCTAAGGAAAGTTTGATTGTACTTTGTAACTGTAACTTGAGCTGTTCGGTTAGCTATTTCGATTGTACATAAACAGCATAACTGACCATTCTGTGGGACACTCTAAGAAGGGGCTAGAATAGACTAGAATTTGGTTTTATATGGTACATTTCATACTGCATCCCAGATTGCTTTTCAGAATGCTAGATTTTTGTCTATAATATGACAGCAGTGTTGGGGTACTAAGTTATTATAACCCAGTTATGTCCTTTTCTTGGTATACCTTTGGGTTTACCCGTGTAGATGGAATCTTATCCCTTCCATAACCAAATCAAGGCAGAAATGCTACAACACTGTATTTTCTTCTCAGGGCGGCAGCACAGTTATAATGTGGATGTGCAGTTTGATTGTACCTCTACAGGCAAATCCAACTACATTATAACATAGCTGAAGCAGGACATCTTTGTTGTATCTTGCTGCCTGGGCATAAAGATGTTATAAGTAGAGTCTTCCAACCCAGAAAGTTGTCTACTTACAGGGTAGACAAGACCTAAAATACTAGCAGCTAGTGGGGAAAATATGTACATGTACATAAAAGTCATGGAGATTTCACAACTTCTTCAGTGAGACCCATTATGAACCGGCTTTGTGGAGAAAACCATCTCACCCACACAGTATTTTCAGGTTGATGATGAACCTCATGCTCCTGAGATGCTGTGACACAGTAAAGGCTGACGCAGATCTAACATGTCTAAACTAATGACTTCCTCTGATTCAGCATGTCATGCACAGTGATTGAGCCAGACTGCTAGAGGTTAGGGTTATCTCCCGATGGTAGATGTCTGGTGTCCCTTTCAGATTGTCCCTTTCAGAGGGGCTCCTTGAAGCTCTGTCTGTACTTTTATGCCAGAATTCCACAATGCACTCGGTGCTGTCCAAACACACAGGCCATCCCCATCTCTGCCTCAAAGAGCTCTCAGTTTGAGAAGATTCCTTTCCTTTATGGAGAAGAAACTCGGAACGAAAGATTCTAGATGTCTGTGCTGTACGCGTATTAATGCCTAAGGTCTGCTCTGCAGCCAGAGTCTCTGTGAGGGAGGGATGTGAGTCTGTATGAATACAGCTGGACCTGAGCACTATACTTTGTCTGAATTTAAGGAGAGAGGAATTGAAGTCTGTCCAAGGTAGCCACTAAATGGTGAGACTGAAAACCAACTACTTATCTGGGGTAGCACCAGCAAATATATTGGGTCATGACCGTGGCCGGTATCACTTTGACGTTTGGCAGAATACAAAGACTGATGGGTGTACTGGAGCACAGGTATTAGTTTTTCTGATGGGGTGGATGGTATCTGCCTTTATGTCCCATACTGAAGGTATGACTGCAGCCATGTCCCATGCTGGAGGTGTGACTGCAGCTTTGTGGACTGTGATTCAACAGATGCATTGTTTAAAATGTACATGACAAAAAAAAATTTTACTTCTCAGAAGAGAAATGGGCTTCTTTATCAGATGACTGGAGGATAGCTAATGTAATACTGATTTTAAAAAAGGATTCCAAAGGCCATCCTGGCAATTATAGGCTGTAAACTTAAATTCAATCCTAGACATATTTGGTTGAATCCACAGTAAAGAACAAAATTATCAGACACATGGATAAATATATGTGGGGGAAGAGTCAAACATGGCTTTGGTAAGGCATGATTTCCCTTTACAGATCTATCAGAATCCTTTAAGGGGATCGACATGGATGTGTCAGAAAGCCTTTGACAAGATCCCTCCCCAAAGGCTCTTAAACAAAGTAATCAGTCATGGGATGACAGGGAAGGTCCTTTCTTGGATCAGTAGCTGGTTAAAAGACAAGAAACAAAGGGTAGGAATAAATGGTCGGTTTTCAGAACAGTGAGAGGTAAATAGTGGTGTCCCCCAGGGATCTGTACAGCACCAGTGCTATTCAACATATTCATAAATGATCTGGAAAACGGGGTTACAGTGAGGTAGCAAAATTTGCACGATACAAAATTGCTCAAGATCGTTAAGTCCAAAGCAGACTGCGAAGAGTTAGAAAGGGAATTCACAAAATTGGGTGACTGGGCAACAAAATGGCAGATGGAATTCAAGATTGATAATGCTAAGTAAAACATTGGAAACATAATCCCAACTAAACGTACAAAATAATGGAATCTAAATAAGTTGTTACCACTCAAAAAAGAGATCTTGGAGTCACTGTGGATAGTTCTCTGAAAACATCTGTTCAATGTGTAGCAGCAGTCAAAAAAACTAACAGGTTGTTAGGAACCATTAGGAAAGGGATAGATAAGAAGACAGTAAATATCGTAATGCCACGGTATAAATCCATGATATCACCCACACCTTCAACACTTTTTAGATGGTCAACTCATCTAAAAAGAGAGATACTAAAATTAGAAAAAGGACAGAAAAGGGTAGCAAACATGATTTCGGGGTATAGAACAGCTTCCATAGGAGGAGGAGATTATAAAGACTGGGACTGGTCAAAAAAGAGATGACTAAGGGGGGCTATGATAAAGGCCTATAAAATCATGAATGATGTGGAGAAAGTGAATATGAAAGTATTTACCCCTTCACATAACAGAAGAACCAAGGGTCACATAATGAAATTAATAGGCAGCAGGTTTAAAACAAACAAAAGGAAGTACTTTTTCATACAAAACACAGTCAAGCTGTGGAACTCATTGTCAGGGGATGTTGTGAAGGCCAAAAGTATGAATGGGGTCAAAAAAGAATTAGGTAAGTTCATGGAGGATAAGTCCATGAACGGCTATTAGTCAAGATGGTCAGGGAGGCAACCCTATGCTCTGAGTGTCCCTAAATCTCCAACTGCCAGAATATGAGACTGGGCAGCAGGGGGTGGATCAATAATTGCCCTGTTTTGTTCATTCTCTCTGAAGCATCTTGCACTAGCCAGTCGGAAGATTGGGTACGGGCCTACATGAACCACTTGGTCTGACTTAGTATGGCTATTCTTAGTTCTTATGAGTATCTAATTCCATGCAAACACCTGCTCTGTGTCATAGGATTCTTATAGGAGAAAGAGCTACAACCCCACTCTTCCCATACTAGCAGAGCTTGTTCCTTTATTCCATCAGCAATCTGGATTGCTATAAGATAGACACAAACCCCACGTGTTCCTTCAGTGTTGGCAAATCAAGGGCCAAATTTGCATCGAACTTCTCTTAAACTAAAAATACGTACTTCTCCTTGTGGGTCTCAGAATCAGTGTATTGAAATCACTTATATCAAACATCTCAATTGAATTGTGGCCCTTCTTCCACCCTGTAGCAGATTTTGGGGCCTTGCAGTTTGGTTTCCTGTTAGATGAGAATTCAGTGATGTGAAGTCTGGATCTATTCTTAGTATCCCTTGTTAACCAGTTCCTGAACAGAGGTGTTCACAAATACTACACAAGCAATCACCTTTTTGCAGAAATCTTAGACAATGTCTGTCCCAGGAAACAACTCCGACCCAAGAATTGACTCTAAATGGAGACACTGGAGAGGAAGCCTCCTCTCTTGCTGTTTGCAACAGTTTCCCCGAGGACAAATTTCATCAGCAACTAACAAGGATGCAGCATTTCTTCAAAGGCTCTACGCTGATTGGATGCTAAGAAAAAGAACTAGCAGGCCTATGTTACAGTGCCATCTCATATTAGTGCAGATCCTCTCTTACCACATCTCTCCTGTCATGTAGGGATTTGTCTGGCAAAGCAATGTAAGAGAGGATTAGTCTTTCTAAATGGTCATTGCTGGAAAAAAGGACATGATACTGATCAAATCCACTGGTATAAATTGTACCATTCATTGTATTTCCCTGCTTAAAGATATATTAATGATCAAATTATAGTGAGATAGCTTCATACAGAATGATCCCTTGCCCTTTTCCAGATCATTCTGATTCTTGCAGGCTCCCAGTGGTCCTGAACTCAATTGTCCACATGCTTCTAGGACTAGAACTACCTCTCTATGATTGCTATCAAAGCATGATGAAAAGTTAAACATTAAGAGCCAAGAGAAAGCATGGTAGCTAGCAACTGCATTTAAAAATTTCCTAGGGCAATAAGTTATTAGAGAGATTTGCCAAGAACAATACTGTCTCATTTGTAGATTACTGTTGAAGGCTATGCAACTGTAACAATATTAGTCCCATTATTTTCTATTTTCACCTAGTATTTAATAATAATCATTTTCTTCCATCAGTCCTGACAAACCTAAACGTGCAACAGTTCAGTGAACGGGGTAGGTAAAGAGTAAAGTAGGTTGCTGATGATTTTCTTTTGCTTTCCCCAATCCTTGGGAGGTAATGTATCTGGAGATTCCTCTCCCACTCCCACAGTTACCCACCATGAACCTGAACATTTAGACACTTCCTATAGGGTATGCTGCTTTGAGTGTACCCTTGGGCCTCACTGAGTTCAGCTACTCATGGTAGCAAGTACTGAGCCCAGAAATGTTTCTGGGCTTGGGCCTCATGTCAAGGTAGCACTAATTTACAGGGTTGTGGAATATCTGTCCCTCAACATTGGATTATATAGAACTTGACGTCTCCTAAAAAAATCCAAAAAACTTCATTCGAAATGCCATTAGGTGAAGCACTGAATTTGGGAGAACAGCGTAAGATAAGGCAGGAAAATTTTGTTTTGGACATACCAGGCCAGATCCCAGCTGATGTCAACTGGAATTGATTACAGTCAATCAAGCTACATCAAATTCCCTGTTTCCTAAATTGCTGGGCTTTGAGGAGTTCAAAAATCATGAGATTTGTATAGCAGGTCTGGTTTTCAAGGAGCTCAAAACAGAGGGCTACCCAGAAATTGTGCTAACTCTAGCCTTTTTTAAAAATAGGTTGAATTTTAGTTGGTATGTAGTCTCGATTAAGCGGGGTTCCATAGTCACTATTCTACCATCCAACAGTGGTAATTTTGAGGATGCAATTGCAAAATTAGAGTAGTCAATAATCCAAAACGTGCCATCCAAAATAGGTGTCTTAGTATCTGCTTTAGTAATAAAGGTTTCCAAATGGATGGTATTCACTGCGGAAAGGGGAGCAAAGTCTACAGCTCCATGGACCACTAGGTAGAACTGTGGTTTAAAGGAGCCATATTTTTGTCCATCTTTTATTTTTACCCCATTTAAGAGCCCCCATTTGAGGGGAGCGGGGGGGGGGGGGGAGGGAGATAACTGTTGATGAGAACTGTACAGCTGTATTATGGGAACGTAATTGCTTAATTCCAGCAGTAGAAGCTGAGTTCTCTCTAGATGCAGCTGGACTTCTGGGAGCTGAGGTCTGCCTCTTTTCATCAGAGGGTTTTTTCCCCCATACCCAAATAAGTGATGAGTAATTCCGTGGTTTTGATTTATTATTCAGGCAATTATCCTTGATGTGCTTCAAAGTAAACATTTTTGTTGACTGTGCCCTTAATGCAAAGAAGGTTTCACAACCACGTCTTATTTTAGGTTTTAATTGCCTCAGTTTGCTGTCAAGTCTCCCCCTCCCCTTCACACCTTTTATAACAGGTTTTTTCTGTTCCTGCATTGCTAATGAGGTGATCCACAGTTGCAATATCATGGGGTCGGCTCTGAGAAATCCAAAACATCGTGTTTGCTTCTCAGTGGAGGTTATGGTAAATCATACCAATGCTGTATCCTCTGCTTCTCTTCCCACTCCACCCTTAACTGATTGTTCTGCTTCCATGCTCTGCCGTCAGGAACTTCAGCTTTCTACAGTCCAGGCTTCATGACTTTAATCTCTTTTTTTTCTATCAACACATTTGGTTGGTGACAAAAGAAACGATTCGCCCTTGTGATGTTAAATTAAGCACGTTGTTTTTTTTCTCTATTCTTCCACAGATTCTGCTTTGAGGCCCTGCTAGGCTTACTTTCTAACAAGATACATCCATAATTATTTAGGATCTGGGTTTGAAGATCCAAAATTGGCACCAGATGAACCAAAATAGAGCTAATTGCTAATTATTTTTTCTAACATTAAGTTGGGTTTTTTGTGCCTTGCAACCTTTGCATTTGGTTGCATTTCAGGGCCAGATTTTGATTAGTAGTTCTAATCTATTAAACAATACCAAAGTACTCTTTGCTGGGGAAGGAACACAGAAGAATATGGGGACTGAGTCTGATGTCACTTATGGGGTTTTAACCCCAGTGAGCCCGGTTCTTCAGTCACACTAGGGTAAATTGGGAGTAGTTCTAGCCAAATAAATCGATTTTTCCTTCAGTAAAACTGGTGTGAGTGGGAGAGAATGAGTGTGACATACTGCAGTGTGAGATCAAAGCAGCCAGCTTTTGCTGTAAGAGATGTGTAAAGATCAGAGGAAAGTATGTGGGGTCGGGAACCCTAGGGAATGGTGGTAATGCAGAACTTGCTTTCTACAGATGGGAGTTATGATGGCAACATATCTGTTATATCAGTGAAATTACTCTGGATTTACACTGCTATAACTAAAGTTAGGTTCTTGAAGACTTTGCCTCTATTTTGGCCATAGTAGACTCGACTTTTTGCTGCCAATCTACACTCACCCCAATCGCTCCGTAGATTATGAATGCTACAGATTAAATGCTGAAATCTACATTCTTTGATATCAGTGGGAGTTTGGGGCACAAAAGACTTGCAGGATGGATCCATAAATTGGTCTTAAGGGTTTGGTTTTTCACATTTTTTCGTTCCTCAAAGCAGTTAGTAAGTTAATTTACATGAGACATGCACTTCAGCAATAGCCATCTCCTAGCTATTGTTTCAGCTGAGCAGCTGTCATTTGCCTAACATGATGCATTCTTCATTGTACTATGCTAATTTTTTGAGGGGCAATTTTTCTACATTGAGCACTGCGGCTTTTAACAGAAACCTCTTTATGGCGTTGGCCCCGGGGAGCTGCTAGTTCTGCCAAATCAAACAAAGGCTTATTGCTCCAACTGGGCATAGATGTGCATCTAATACAGCATGAAGTTCGCAGAACTGTGCATCCAATCTGCACGTAGTTAACACCTGGTCTAATGCCTTCTGGCAATTAATCAAGATACCAATCAGCGATAACAAAAGTGAATAAATAACCCATGTTTGTATATTGGCCAGCGTCAGGATGGAAGAATTTGCATTGATGATGCTTATAGTCCGTGTAAATGTTCTGACTGTGTTTCCAGTCATGGATACTATACAATACAGTAATTACTACAGGCATGAACAAGTGGTACCTTGAAAATTTAACAAACAGTGTGAGCTCTGAATTAGTTTATTACAGTAAGAAGCCCCAAATTCTCTGATTAATTGAAGCCTCAGATTCTCTAAACTCTTGGAGGTTCATCCCTTGCTAGTACATACATCGATTGGTTTAGTCTAATGTTGTCTTCTCTGATAGGGTGAAGTGGTTTAAGTTGAGCAGGGCTTATTTATGCCCCCCCAATTAATGAGAAGGGTTTTTCTATATTGTAGGCTAAATGCTGCTCTGCTACACCATTGCAAATCTGGAGCAAGGGCCTGATCTTTTTCCCTTTTGAAAGGCATTGGAATCTAGCTATCAATTTCAATGGGGTAGAACCTGGCCTGTTCTTCATTTGATGTTCACGTAATTACTCTGCATTATGAAGTTCAACTCTTTATTGTGTACAGTGCAAGTGTATGTGCTAGGTGTCATGATAATCACTGATGACCAGTCATTTGTGTTGGCCATCATTAGGAAGTATGCTTGTATCAAAGGAGGCATTGACCCCTCTGAAAACAGAGAGCGGACGTGAACCAGAACACACACTTGGTTTTTTGTTGTGCAAATAAAATATTCCAGGAAATGAATCACTCAATGATTTGCTTTCTGCAGGCACTAAAGATTCTTTTATATAGTAGAAGACAATGTATATAAATCACTGTCACATTAGTCACCCTCGTTTGCAGTCCTAGCAGAAGCCAGGGGTTGAATGGGCTTGGAATCTGAACTTTGCTGTCATCCTTAGGCCAAGGTTGAAACATGTTGATGGGACAGGGCTTGGATGTCTCCAGTGCTTCATTGCTTTTGCTTGTGCTCTAGCTGTTTGGTGGACAAATAGGACTGCAGTCTCTATGGGTGTCAATCAGTAGCAGTAAAATTGCTTACCAAAAGGAAAAAAAAAAGCAAGGCAAATTTGGTGGTTTTGAAATAGAAGATCGAATATTGTTAGCTAGTGCCAAGAGTCAGGGATATGCAAGCTCCCCACAGAGCTCTAGCAACAAATCTCAGCCTAACTCCTCTTGTGCTCCCCTGTCCTCTGAATCAGGATTCTGGCTATCGTACTGAACCGTGCAGGGGCTTTCTGATGTGGATAAAGATAGTCATAGAAGTGGGCTGAGGACACCAAATCCTTTCAGTGTTGAAATAGTGCCAGAGTCTATTAGGGCTAAATATACATCGTAGATTGAGAAGGAGGCACCAAGAGATGTCATGATGATAGCTCAGGCTAAATGGAAATGGAGCCCACTAATTAGGCCTACCAGCTAAATGCAGACACTGAACCAAGCTCTCCAAAGAGAAACTTCTAAATTATTTTTCCTTTGGCTTCTAAATTATTTGGAGTATGACATTTCCTCTGCACATTGTGACTTAAATGCCTTCTAAAACAAGGAGACAAGAACATTTAAAATAGCTTATTTGGGATGTATCTGACATAAGTGTAATAAAAATACACTGCCTGTCATACGTGATCTTTATATGACCTATGCATCATCTTAGCCACAGAACAATAAATATTACAGAACTACAATAAAACCAATTTTAACATCATGTATTTCTGTTTAATAAATTATGATTTTCTTTCCTTTGAGATGCAACTTTGAGACTTTAAGTGTGATCTAAAGGTGTATAACTCGGTGACTGGTTATGTAATGCTTCAAGTGGGGCATCATTTTAGATACTGCAAGAAAAATAAAATTCTATTCAAGTTATTTTACTGCAACTTTCACTGGCATAATGGGGTGGTAACTATATCATCATTTTTGTAGATCTTTGAGCAATAATTTCCCACTCTTATTTCGTGTTTATGGCTATTGGGAAAATTTTTACCTAGAAATATAAAAATGGTTAAACTTGCTATTTATTTTGCAGGGCATCTGATCAGTCAATGACTGTAATTATTAGTCTAACAGAGTATATCCTCTACTTTGAGTTACTACAAAGTGAAATAGAAATGATCACACCCTTGTTTGAATCTTACAGCCTCTTTATAGGCAGCTGAATATGAGACAGATTGAAAGGTGATAATACAACCAACAAACTAAAGCAGGAAGTATCAAACTTTCAAATGGCTCTTGATTGTAATTAGTTTTCTCATGCAGTTGCAATGATTGGTTTTCTGATGAGGCAAAGCCATGATATTTCACGTACTGTTGGATCTCAATTTTGCCCATGATTCATCGAGCAAGTACTTATAAGGAGCAAATGCATGTGAGAGATGGGAAAGATCTATTAGGTCATCTAGTCCATTTCCCAGCAAATTAAGGACCGTTGAGTTTTTGGCTTGTTCATTTTCTAGTGTTTTGTGCAGTCTAGATTTGTAAGTCCTAAAACCTGTTAATTTTTAGATTTATAATGCTCCCACCCGCAATCATGGGGCAAATACCAGCAAATGTCTAAATATACCATTTATTGGCTGACCCCACCAAAAAAGCCCCCAACCTCCTGTGTAAGCTATATGCATACTGCACAGTAAGCTTTCAGCCAAAACTCAACAAACTGAAAGGAAAAGTGTTTTAGCATCAACGGCCCAAGCAGAACCTACCAGAAGACTCCAGATGTTTCAAACTGATCTCAACTTTTGTGATGATACTTATTAAATTGTTTTAATTACCCAAGAAATATAGGATTCAGCTCCTGACAGATGTCATATTGGAAGTTAAAGTGGCTCTGAGCTTGACCTTTTGGAGGAAACATGTTCTGGTTTTTTTTTGTTTTTTTAAATGGGCATCTCTGCGTATAGACCTGATAGACCCTAGTTCAGCAAAGCACTTAAGTACATGATTTACTTTAAGTCACTGAGTAATCCCATTGACTTCATGGTCAAGATTTTTTTCTTGCTCATCTGTTGGGAAATAATTGACCTGCTCCACACGCCAGATTTTCATGATCTGCTTTGAAGAAACAGTTGGCCTAATCCGGGAAGTTGGTTCTTGTCTGAAATTGCGCTTGCCAAATTGTGGTTTGGATAAAGTGGACAAAACCATGGCTGATTTAACCCATTATTATTATTGTTAATTATTATTTATGATTTAGACTGCAATAGCGTCCGACATGTGATAGGTGTTTTCCAAGCACAAAGAAAGGTGCAGTCCTTGTACCAGAATACATGAAGTCTAAGAATTCAAATGGATTGGAGAGGGATACGAAATACAGGCATGAGAACTAGTCTGATGATAGGCATATGTTTGGTCAGGGTTTTTTTTGGGCTTTGTTTAAATAAGTTCCCTTCCATCACTTTTTCTCAGTTATTCATCCCCTTATGTACTCCCCCAGATCTAATGTCCTCATGCTCTTCCTTCCCAACATTCAGCTTCTCTGCTTGTGGAAGTGAGTATTTAACCCAAAGGATTCTGGGACCCTAGTTAGACTGGGCTTTATGCTACTCTTTGAAGCCAGTTTCAGGAGACTAATCACCAGGAACTGAAGCAGGTGGGAAGAGCTAAGGCTTTTGGCCTTTGTTCTGGCTAGCGACAGAGGAGAGGCCCCAGGAGAGCGAGGAGAGGCTCCAGATTGAGTGAGAAGGCAGTGGGGTCAGCACAGGGGAGCTTGGACTAAGGGGGGCAGCTGGCTCCAAATTTAACAGAATAGGCTGGCAGACTGAGAAATTCAAACTATAACAATAACGCCTTTTCTCTGATTAATTAACAGACCCCAAATAAATGAGATTAATCTCTACTCAGAGTTTAAAGCCAGTTGAACCATGTAAGAAGAAGACCAGCAGCAGAGTGACCAGGAAGAATACTATCCAGATTGTTGCACACAGTGCAGAACGTGTCTATTTGGTTTTGTGGCCAAGTAGCCTACATGTACGAGCGCCTCTTGGTGCTCGGCAACTGAGTGCAGCATCCTGAGGCCAGAGTTGTTGAACTGGAGGAGCGCAGAGAGAGAGAGAAATGTGTTTAGAGATGACATAGCATGACCTCATTAAGTGGGCCCACCTCAGAACTGACTTCCCCACTCCTCCAGTTGAAGAAACAAGGCTAATGCTGGAAGGGCAGTTAGACAGAATGGAGGGGGACACTCCTTTAGATGGGACCCTCCTTCTGACTGGGGCAGTGGAGGCTGACAATTCCTCATGCAAGAAGGGTGCTCCAGGAGATGGAATTACAGTGGGGTAACAAAGACAGGCTATTTTGGTGGGGGACTTGATAATCGGGAACATACTGTTGAGTATGTGGTGACCATGAAAACAACTTGGTGACTTGCCTGCCAGGTGTGAAGTTGACACACCTCTGAGTCCTGGGGAGGAGCTTGTGGTCATGATGCATATTGGTACCAGTGATGTAGAAGAGAGATCCCGGAAGCTAAATTTAGATTATTAGGTGTAAAGCCTCAGTATTAGCTTTCTCTGAAATGCTTCCATTTTCATACATAACTTCAGGAACTAGATCTAGGCACTTCAGGGCCTTTGTGTGTGGTTGAGAAGATCGTGTAATTAAGAGGCTTACGTTTATTAGGCACTGGGGAACATTTTGGGGGAAAGGGGAGCTTATCCCAGAGGGGACAGGCTCCACATGAATCAAAATGGAACCAGGCTACTGGCATGCAAAATAAATAAGTTTTTGGGGGAAGGTTTACATTAGGAATGGGGAGACTTCAGTGGGAACTGAGGCACATGCAAGTGAGACAGATACTTCTGTTAAAAATGTTGTTATAATGATATCAAGAGAGGTAAATTCTGTGCAAATGTCAGATCAAAGAGTTAAAGGAAAATATGTACCTACGCAAGAATAAAAACTATAGTTGTCTTTACACATGCAAGAAGTTTAAAGCCAAAAATAGGTGAACTAGAATGCCTTGCAATGGATGAGGACTTTGATATAATAGTCATTACATAAATTTGGTGGAATGATCGGGGGGAAAAAAGGGGATCTTGACAGGCAGATTAGGAAAAAGAGGCAGGGGAATAGAGCTGTCTCTAAAGGATTCCATAGAAACTAGCATGATAATTCTGAATGGAGGGGATTACGTGGTTAAATCTATATGGCTATAAATCCAAACTGTAAAAATGTAAATATATTAGTAGCACTATACTATTAGCTTCTGAATCAAGAAAATGAAATTTAACACACAATGTTGAGAGATGAGGCAGCAAAATCTAACAGAATGACTAAAATGGGGGACAGCAAGTACACACACAGCAAAAGGTTAACAGCAGGGGCCCCAGGTTTCTGTACTAGAGCCTGTGTTGTTTAATCTATTTATTAATGATCTGGAGAAGTAGGAAGAGTAATGAGTTGGAAGCATTTGCAGATGACACATTGTGGTGATCGCCATTTCTGCAATGAAGGTTACACATGGCTCTCTCTGTAGACCACCAGTCCAGCTGCTGAATCTATCTGATGGTTTCTGCAGAGGAATTAAAGGTTTTCTCTTCCTTGATTACCCCAGGACAGTGCATTGCCTATTCAGAGGAGTTTATTTTGGTGGTGGATGTGTACCCTATTTACTTTCTTCCACATATAACCTCAGGCTACTGAAGAGGGATGGATACAGGTCTTTCTGGAGCCAGGAAATGTCACTTCAAGCAATAGCCAAAAGGTCACTTAAGAAGTCACAGGACTACTTCACATGAGTCAGGTTTGCAGAGGTAGGCCCTAAAATAAGAAAACATTTATCAAAACCAACTCTTAGAGGGCCTTATCCTGTCTCCGGTAAAGTCATGACAAAATGCCCTATGGATTTCAACAGCAAGAGGATCGAGTCCTTTCAAGAGACATGGTTAGAAATTGCAATAGGCAAATTGTCTTTCAAACAAAGAAAGAAAAACAACTCTCAACAAACGTTGAATCAGACTGTCATGATGAACTCTGAATAATTTCCTCCTTGGAATAAACTGGCTAGACTGGTCCAATCTTGAAGATGATGTAATACTAAGGGAAAAACTGTTCCATATTTGTTTTCTGATACAGTTTCTGAAGAAATAGTCACTACGTAATACAAATACAGTCATCCACCCACCTTATCCTTTCACTGTTTGCTGATGTTGGGAACCATCCCATGAAAAAAAACATTACAAAATTGTCTGTGGCATTTTTCATAACTTCCCCTGTCTAATTATAGTTTAATTTTAGTTTAGCAATTTTTAAACCAGTATTATAAAACAATATAGAGCGACCTAAACAAGGTCATTTAACTTCACTAAATGGCATTTTCATTAAATGTTGTTTTACAATCTCTATTAAATCTCATAATTTCCTTTTGACTGAGACGGTTTCATAGAATCTTGGCTAGGGTTCTTTTAAGACATGTATCACTAAACTTCTCATGCTAAAATAAGAAACTGAGGAACTTGAATTATTTATGGGAGACTCCATTTAGGACTCACAGCTAAAATGCACAGAAGTCTAAAAGTTCAAAGGTGGTGGATTTTTCCCCCTTCAAATAAAAAACCTAACACTTAAAGCTAGATGAGTAATCTTTGATCCTGCTGTTGTGACACACACAGATGGTTGTAAATTGTAGATATCTTTAGGAAAAATGATAGAGGTGAGCTAATGTTGTATAAACTGAACACTGAAGTTCTTTAATTGTCTGGCACACATACTTTCCCATAAATGTAATCAGTTTAAGGAACACATTCTTTATTTCTCTTGTGCAATTCTGTCATGTCTGCCAACGTTATTTAACAGAAAATGAAGAGAACTTGTGGCAAAGTAACATTTATTAAAAATATGAAACAAAAATTAAATTTTTAACTCTTATAAAGTGATGATTTCATTTTCATTATGCAAATTTTCTATGTAACAACATCTATATGTGTAGGCCAGATTACCAGATTGGTGTGTTTATGGAAAGAGGGAAGGATAGTCTCCTGACGAAGTGGGTTGCAGCCCATGAAAGCTTATGCCTCCAGAAATTAAATTTGTTAGTCTTTAAAGTGCTACAGGACTCTCATTTTTCCTGGGAAAGTTGTTGAACTTCAAACTGGCCTAGATTCTGCAATAAGATCTGTATGGTGGAAGAATGCTTGAGAGAAACAGCAGGTTGTTACTTGATGACAATTTGAATTTATGATCTTCTTTAAGTGTAGAAAAGCTAATTTTGGTATATGGCATGATTCTTCATATAGGCCAAATCATACACAGGGAATGGGAGTTGTGACTGAGTAAGGATTTCAAGTTTTGGCCCTACATAATGGACAAGTCTTAATGACATCTAAATAGCGAGAGTCTTGAAAAATGGAAACTTATTCTAAAGAATGTTTGTTACACTACTGTCATTCTCTCAGAATCTATTTGAATTTATTGTATATAATTTTATTCCTAATGTTGAAGGCTGTTCTGGCAGTAGGTGCATGACATGGCTAGATTGTGTCGTTTGCACTAGAGTCACATGCTGAAAATAACAGTTAAGCCTATGGTGTTTGCTTTAGATAAGAAGGTAAAATAATGAATTCTATTTGTCCGGTTGTGCATGGCACGTATATCAAATACATATAAATAAAATAATATAAGGACTAATCATAGATTCATAAATTTGAAGGCTGGAAGAGACCACTGTGATCATCTGAGCTTTCTGCATAACAAAGGCCATAAGATCCCTTGAATTATTTTTTGCTTCGAGTCCAGAAGCTGTGGTTGAACTAGAGCATATCATTTAGAAAAACATCCAATCTTGATTTAAAACTTCCAGAGATAGAGAATCCATCATCACCCTTGGTAAGTGGTTCCAATGGATATTACCCTCACTGTTAAAAATGTGCACCTTATTTCTAGTGTGAATCTGGCTAGCATTCATGGCACTATGTATTAGAGTTGGCCAAAAACCAACCATTTCTTTTTGTGAAACATTTCACAGTTTCCAAATTTGTTTTTGTTCATGGAATACAATTTGTTTTTGACATGGAATAAATTTTTCACTAATATATGAGAGGGTGGGGCTGTTGTGTAACTGGTGAATAGTATTTGTACTACGTGTTTGTTGTAAGAAGGTTTACTGTATGCATACATAGGGTTAATTCAATAAGAGGCTGCGTATAGGAAGGAAAGAGCACAATGGCATCATATAGCCATCTATCTACTGGCACTCCAGGGAAAATTTAAAAGCCATTCACTTTGAAGTATACCTCCAACACCCTGCCGAGTGCCTTGGACTGGTTTTGGGCAGCAGAGTCAAAAAGGCTTGGGAAACTGGGACAAAGGACTTTAACTGGATAGAAGTAACTCTCTTGTCTAGGGAAAGGGTAATGTTTGGGAGAGACAGTAAAGAGAGGCCTGCCTAGGGTTGACAGGCCTCAAGGTAAGAAACCTGTGCAAGACTGTTATTTTTTTCTTCTTATTTTACACTTGTTTCTACTGTTAGTATTAAGCTCTACTTAAGCTTGGGTGGCTATCTGGTCACTGTATTTACTCCTGATCACAATCTCCTGAAGGAAAGCACCAAACCCAGTTGGACTTGTTGGGAAACACGATTGATCCAATTGGGTTTGTAGCCATCTGGTCTGAATGGGAGAGTTGTGTGATTCCACCTCACAAGAGGTAAAGGCATGAGGCCTGACCCCTGAGAGTGTGCACAGCTGGTCATGGAAGATTGAGAGCAAAGATGGGCTCACATTTCAGTTCTGGATCTAAAGTTTAGGGGTATACTAATCTGGGGATTTAGCCTTGCCCGTTATAAAGACAGGCACCAGCTGTAAAATGTGGATTTGATCCAGATCTGAAGCTCCCCAGAGTTGAGTGGTGTCAGACTCAATACCCTCTTCAGCAGAGAGCTATAACTTCTGCTCTACTACCAGAGTACTCAATGTATATTTCAGAGAGATATTGCAATTATTGGTTCTTTGAATGGGTGGATGGCATTCCAATAACAGTTAATTTGAGTCTTGAGCACTCTAGAATTTCTTAATACTGAAATAAGGGTCCATGAATCCAGAACCCAGGTCTGAAGGGATGACTGATGTTCCCACAGTGGAACTGGGAAGCCATGCAGCTCCATAGCTGGGGAACATTTGGGGATACGCACCCCAGGAAGAACCCCCAAAAGGAGCCAGAGCAACAATACACTGTGACCCTCTGAGTGGCCTAGGGCATGATTTGGTTGCCAGCACTGGCTGGTGACTCCAGACCTCACCTTGTCTCCTGATTTCTGGTCTCCAATCCCAGCACGATCCTGACTCTTGTCTCCTGACTCCAGTCTGCTTCCATTTATGATTTCTGGTCTTCGGCTTTGGCCTGATGCTGACCCTGCCTCCTGATTCCAGCGTGGTACTTTGATCTCCAGTCTCTGACCCTCTCTGATTCTTGCTTACCAAACCTAGGTCTTGCAGTTCCTCTGATTCCTACTTCGTCACTACTACTCTTGCAGTAAAGACCCCAACCCAGCTGTGACCACTAGGCTAGACTGCCTATGCCCTTGTCCCTTACAATTAGTTTGAGTCTTTTACATAGTAATGTCTCTAGTTAATCTCCCAGGGAAAAAAGAGTATTAAGATTACTGCATGATTATATCCCATCCCCTATGTCCCACAAACCAGCAAGTGAGCAGGCTTGACAAGTTCATTTTTGTGGAAGACATTCTCTTATTTCCAATTCACTAGCATCTACAGATGACACTTTACAAAATGACACTGTTACATAATTAATAATCCCTCAAAAACTCAGTAAATGGAACTTGGAAAGAGGCAGCATTTCTGTACTCTGAGAAGAAATTTTCTCTGAGTTATTCCACATAGGTATGGCTAAGGAGTGTTTTCTCTTCCAGAAATGCCAGTGAAGAAATTATTCGGGCAGGGTGGTCTTAAAAAAAAAAAAAGAGGGGGGTGGGGGGCAAGAGTAAGATACCTATTAAATAAAATAATCTGATGTGTATGCAGCACTTTTCATGCAAAGCGGATTTAAAAAACTTAAACTGAATATATACACATGTATCATTACTCCAGTGTAGCCACTTCTGGGATGAAACACAACAAATGTTTGACAGTATACAATGGAGCTCGAGACAGAAAATGGAGAATACTTTTTCTGACTGACACTATAGGGGGATCTGGGTGATGTAACTGGCCAGGCCAACAGGATAAATAACCCTATTCTCAGTAAGAGTAGGATGGGATTTTTAATTACCTTATCATCTGATTCCAAATCTTGCATCTCTTGCACATAATGGCATCCTCAGCATTGCACAACGTTAGATCATTAACTGATTATAAGCACAGAAGAAAGACTGCCACCTACTGATTCACTAACATATGGTCTTGAAGGCAATTAGAACTGTGGTCCATGGATCACTTGGTGGTTCCTTATGGAGACATGGTGCCTCCTCCTTTCCAACAACAATTGTGTTAAAAGGCAGCTTATATTAATATATTAAATATAGGAAAGTATTTTTCCCTATAAGCAATTGCTATAGTTGCCACAAGAATATTATCCAGTTGCCAATGCAAAATAAGATGCTTGATGCAATGCTAATGGGAAGGGAAGGTGTTCCAGGACACAACTTCTGTACTGAGAGGTGGGCCATGCTATGAAAACATTTAGGAATTTGATTTAGATAATTTCTGGAAGTCACTCATCCAAGTATATACCCGGTCTAATGCTGTTTGTGGGATCTTATGAAATCTGACAAGATAACAGCATGTGGGGTTATGGCTGCACAATTTCACTTGGACTGATTCTGCTGAAATAGCATTTAGGGTTGGTTGAAGTGGTGGAAACCCAACCCTTTGAGGGATTTAAAACTTGCTGAGAAAAAGCACTAGAAAACATTGTAGGGCATACTTGGCATTGGAAAGAAAGGGATGTATGGATTTGCCCTTCCCTCATGATCATTTTATAACAAGGTCAGAATCTCAGTGGTAAGTGATTTTTATTTTCCAGGTCAGTATTGAAAGTTTAGCATCTTTATTTTTGTTCAGGCTTCTATCATTTCCTGTTTTATTCCAAAAATGCAAAAAGGAAGAAAAGAATGTGAGGGAGAAATCATTTATTGTTACGTATTAATAAAGAGCATAGAAATTCTGTCTCTTTTCAGACACTATACACACACCCATGAAACTAGTCATGGACTCTTGTTTGCATAGTTGAGGAAGGAGTCATAAATAAACCCCACCTATAAGAGAAAAAGCTTTTAGATGTCATCTGTTTAAACAAGGATTACCATCTCAAAGTGGTGGCCTTTTCCTGCAAGATTTAAGGGAGAAGAATTCTCTTTCATGAAAATAGTGACCATGATCTTATATAAAATGTCACTCACCATTGTTCCCTCTCTTGTTGAGGTTAATGGGTCCATCCCTTTCTGAGGGAATTGTTTAGTTATTAAATGCAAAAAAACCCAACCAAACAAAAAAATTAGTGTTACTACAACATTACAGATTCACATATAAAATAAAAAAGTAAGGGACCAACAGCTAATATGGATATATTGCATATCTTGTATGTTTTATTGTGCATATGTAATGACATAAAAAGTTGTATCAAGATACACATTTGTCAAGAACAGGACTATTGAAAGTATTATCCATGCAAAACCATGGTACTTTAGTATCCGTATTTCTTATCTCTTTGTGTTGAATTAGTGCATTTTTTCTGTTTATTTTCTGTGGTTTTAAAAGAAGGAGAAAAAAGATGGGGAAGGGAAAAAATTAAACCCCAAATCTATTTGGTTAGAATTATTTTCCAGCTCTAACAATGTACTGTGGTAGTGTTCAGAGGCCCCCGTTAGGATCAGGAGGCCATTATATTGGGTGCTGTACAAACACACAGATGTGAATCCTGCCCTGATGAGTTTACATCTGAAGGCTTTATCTACTTTAAGAACATTTGCCTTGGAGTACTTCCATCAATTTAGTTTAGTTACACCTGTGCAAACCCCTAGTGTAATGGGCTATATCAGTGCAAAGTGGCTTTTACTGGTGTAGCTTAATTTGGTGCATTACCACATTTGTATACCATAAAAGTGAATTTTTAACCCTTTCTGAATTCTCAACTAAATGAAGAGACTTTGCACAAAATTCAGAGAAACAAACAATAAATCTGCAGAAAAATAACAAGGAAAAATCCCACTTTCAGACAGAGGCCAAGAATGGAAAATTTGAGCCTTAACTTTACTGAGCAGATGCTAGCAGGTGGATTGAACAATGTTGTTTCCTGACCTTTAACTTTTGCATTTTCTTTTTCATCCCCCCGAGGAAGGGCTGTGGGCGAGAGTTTACATTTTTCAAGTTAACATTTATTAAGGTCTTTGGGGCGTGGGCTCTGTCTTACTCTCTCTTTATACAACACCTCATATAATCGGGTCCTGGCCTCTGTTGGGACCTCTAGGTGCCACTAGAGTACAAATGGCACATCATAACTTTGTAATGATCCAGGATTTTGACACTGCATTATTTCATGGGTGTTTTGAAACCAGCACCTCTATGAGGTGAATGGGCTGTGGGGAAAGGGGATGGACAGGATTTCACAACTTTATTGCTGCTTTTATTCCATAGGAGCTAGTTTAGGTTCTGAACTCACAAACATTGAATTCAGTAGAAGGAGTCCTATTGACATCATTGGCTGTTGGCTCAGGCTATGAAACTTCACCCAGCCACTGAGAACTAACCACCAGCTGAAGTCTGAGATACTAGAATCAGCCATGTTGGTGTTAAAAACCTAAGAAGTAGGTTTTGTCCCTCTTACATTGCTCATAAATGGCTGATCTGATTCTTCTGAAACGTTGCTAGGGAATTCAACTGTAGGGTATGAATGAGCACCTGCAGACCATGAGGTGGGAGTACCATAGGATCTTCTTGATGTGGTGTCCTGAGCTGGAACTCATTTTGAACCGTCTCCATCTCTGAGATGACGTTCATAACCTGCTCCCGGAGGTGTGTGTTGAAGAGGTATGGGGGATTTAAGATGAAGTTTGAGATGGAGGCCATGTTGATGACTGAGAACACTTTTTTTAAGCTCTCTTTAGGGCTTAGTGAATATATAATTGTACCAGAATTAAACTCCTGTTTTAATGTACATGCTGCCACTGTAGCTTCTGCCAAAATGTGAAGAGACTAAAATTAATATGTAAATATTGTGGATAAAAGAGACTTAGAAGGAATATCTGCACATACATATCTCTCTTCCAACCGGAAATGAATCAACTCTCGAAATCCAAAACTCTCCTTGGACTAATCAAAAAAGAGGACAATATAGAATAGTGAATACTTACTGTACTGAGATATAAATAAAAGAAACCCCACTTATCTCTTCCATGCTGTTTGCAGCCTCTGGAGTAAAAGCTTCTATTTCAGAGCTGTGTCAAGAACCATGAAGCATTGGAGTTTGACCGAGCATCGACCCGGCACTAAGCAGGCTCATTGCCCCAGGAGACAACTGAGTGGAGAGAGTAAAATAAACTTCTCAAAAACACTGTATCTCTAAACAGCTGTGACAATTGCCGAACTACACCATTTCTTTGGCCTTCTTATTTTTACCATTGTATTTATAGTCAGCATATTTAGACTTCACAAATTCCTGGACCATATCTGTAGGGATAATTAAATCCTCCTGAAGTAATTAGAAGAGGGAAAAGACCTACTTAGGTGGAGGTTCGCCAACTTTCGTTTCTGTCCTTGACCTCAAAATCATCCCCTTTTTCCTTCTTTGACTTTGTATCCCAGAATCCTTTGCATTTTGTCAGAAAATGGCCCTGTCCAACAAACAAAAAATCCTGTAAGACTTAATTTTCTTGTTTTTAAAGGTTTTGTGCCATCTTAATCATCATTTATATTGAGCACGTATAAATCGAGTACTTCCTGGTATATTTATAAATGTGAAAGTATCACTACTTGCATTTGCACTGAATGGCTTAATGCAATTGCACATGCCTTAGTATTGTATGTTTGATAAGCCCAGTTTCTGTATCTATCAGCCTTTACATATATGAGGTTCCAAATTAGATATGCGTAGGCTAGATTTTCAGCCTTGGCTTGTGATTTGGTTTGCCCAATTTGAGACACCTTAATCTCTGAAAATCAGACCCTTTAAAGTGTCTGAAATTGGGCATCCAAATATACAGGCATCCAAAATAATTAGGGTTTCTTTGTTTTGTTTTCTGAAAAGATTTGACTATAACTTCTTTTTAAAGTTTGTAAATGTGGATTCTGCAGAAACTTTCACAGCTCTCCCTCTCCTGCTCTTCAATATGCACATGCATCTCTCATTTTCTGTAATGGGGGTGGTTGTGTTCACATCAGGTGACAGAGAGGGGCCCTAGTTTTGAGAGTTCTTAGGTTTTTAAGGCTAGGAGACATCTTGACTATTTAGCCTGATGTCCTGTATAATACAGTCCATGGAATTTCACGCAGTGATTCCTGCATCGAGCCCAATAACTTGTGGTTGAGCTTGAGCATGTGGCTTAGAAAGGCATCCAGTTTTGTTTTAAACATTCCCAGTGATAAAGAATGACACCATATGAACTGTTAGTCAGTTCCAATGGATCATTACCTCACTGTTACAAATTTGAATTAAAAACGACACGTGGATTGTTTAAACGGTATTCAAGACTCTGATGAGATGAGGGTAGAGGAGGACAAGGGAGGGAGAAGAGCAATCATGAATGGCTGAATTAGAAGAGATGTTGAGGTGGAAGGAGAAAATGAAGCATCCTGAACACAGAAACCTGTTCCAGCTCCCTAGGCATTATATCACACAATCCTTAGATAAATCTTAAAGGATTCATTAAGATATGACTGTGTGAAGAATCTTTCAGTACACTTTCTGTCTTCTCTTGTCTTCAGGTTTCTATATTAGCCTGATCACTGTAGTATGTGAGCCTTTTCCAGGAGTGCAGTAAAAAAGTGTGACTCAAATTTGTCATAGGTGGATCTTTCTTTGTCCCCTTTCTCTTAGAGGAAAAACTAAGCTAAAAAGGTAGATTTAATGTATGCGTCGTATGTCTGCTGTGCTGTGCCTGCGTTACTGGAGGCAAAGTCAAAGACGTGTGCCTTGCGGTTAGAATGGACAGTGGCACTGTGTGAAGCAGTGCTTAGATCCTGTGGGCGTTCCATGTCCATTCTGGGATTGGTCAGCTAGAGGTGGTAGAAAGCGTTACTCACGGATAGAGTGCCTAGAGCATGCCCTTCTCTTTTTTTTCTTTCTTGTAACTATGGTCAGAAGTAAACCCACAATAGACAAATAAGGTTAAAGGTCTGACCATGCACAAAAGCGTTAAGGGTGAGTTTACTTGCTTAAGTATATCCCTCTGACTCTTACTTGACTTCCAGCTATTCGTTGTTTCTCTGACTTAGAATGTTGCACTGAGGAGGAGGATGTTGAAAACAGTGTGAGTAACATGTCTGTGGGCCAAATCCTCAGTTGGTGGCAGTGTAGCTCAGTTTATATCTGCTGAGGTCTGGCTGCACATAGATAAGTGAGAGCAGCACTTTCAGGTGTCCTATGCCCCCCAGGTGGATATATTTATAAAGAAGTAGCTCCCCATCGCTCCCTAGAAAGAGCCAGTTACTAAAACATGTACTGTATCCAACTTTACACTATTCATGCTTGAGAGTGGCATGATAATGAAAGGTTGAGCTTTTTGCGAATAGGGCCCCCAGTTCTCTGCAATGGAAGGCAACACTGAGAGTTTCATATTCCAGATGTCTAAGCCCTAGGGCGGGGGGAATCATTCTTGACTGCCCTGAACGATAAAAGGCGATGCATGCCACAGTTCAGCACGTAGCACACAGGAGAAACTAGAAAACAACAGCTAATCCTTGTCAGATCCCACTGCGGAACATCTTACTATCTGGATAATCAGGGTAAGTGCTGAAAAGCTTTGAGTGTGATGTCAGATTTATTTCATGATGAGTGGGAAAGGATCTCTTGATCCTCAAACACTCCAAGTAAAAGTTAAAAGAGGTAGTGTGAGGTACAGAGGAGGAGGAGGCAGAAAAAGATGGTGGGGGTGTCTTTTTTTTTTTTTTTTTTACAGTGTGGTGAACATTTCCCCCCTGTTTTAAATAGCAACAGTGTGAAAACTGTTTGCATTGGGAAAAATACTAGAACATTTTCAATGCAATCATCTTGTTTGAGGGTTTGTAAATCTTACATAAAGCTGGAGGGGCAAGTGTGCATGCAGTGGCAGATATTATTTTATTATTTAATATTTTATTTGCTGAACTGCATACAATAGCAACTTTGTAAGCCTGGGCCTGATGCCACAAAGGCTTACAATGCATGCACTGAACTTTACACATGTGAAAAGTCCCTAACTTCAGTGGGACTACTCGTGTGCTTACAGGATATGGGCCAAAGGTGAAATGCATTCCCTGCCCTAAAGAGCTTGCAAGTGAAATAGGACTAGACCAGGATAACGATTCAGGAATGAGAATTTTGAATGATGAAAAGGGAGAAGTACTTGAAGGGAGTTTGGAGGAGGTGGGTTTTCAATGGTGTTTGTTCTGGGCATAGGGGGCAATAAGCACATGGTGGGAGGAGATGCTATAAGGAAAAGTGAAGGCAGGAGAATTGGGAAGGAAACAGGAGGGGGACTAAAGGCCAAACTGAGGGATTTAGGGGCTGGGATTTGATTCAGTAAAGGCTTGTCTACCTGAACATCAGCCTGCTGAACACTAAGTGTCTGCGTGGACCATGCTGCCACATTCAGAAAGTTTCCTGGTGCACTTTCGTCTATTCCCATTTTGTAGCGGGGTAGATCAAAGCACCCTAGGTAATTTGTAGTGCACAGCAGCAGGGTCCACATGCACACAGTGCATGGCAGACTAACGTGGGGTAGATTTACAGCACAGGTTGCCATGAACTAAATTGTTTGTGTAGACAAGCTCTCAGAAATAGGGAGCCTAGTGTGTCTCTAGAAGATATATACATGTATGTATCATACTGGTGTGTTATACAGTATAAAATATTGCTAACTGTGAGCACTCTGTTTATGGGAACCAAGTCCGTTTCCATGTCCGTATTTCATTTCCAGTTTTGCTATGCGCACAGCTGAACCCTAACCTTTTGCATGAATTTCATTTTTGTTGCATGGTGTCAGGCTAACTATGTACATTTCCATTTCGTTCAGATGGACTCTTGGCAACATCATGTAATACCCATTTAAGTCTCTTTTTTTTTTCTTTGACGAGCCAGACTCTAAATCACCGACTATCTTGGTAATACGTGCAATGCTCACATGCATTAACTTAAAACCACTGTACAAATGACTACTTAAAGGAGCCCAAATCAGCATGGGTCGAGGCTTTACCTGAGCTAATAAGAGATGATTTTAAATGATTCATTCACGGGGTGGCTTGAAGATGCATAGCTTCAAAGCATGCAGAGAGATGTAAGGTTTATCTTTCACCATGACAACTTGGTATACAGAAGATGGGAGGAACCAGAACCTAAGGGCTTCAAAAGTTAGAATGTAGCCCTCTGAATAAACATAGTGTTTGAGCACCCCCACCCACCCGCTGAGCTGGACAAAAATTATGAAATTGGAGCCTCAGCTTTAGCCCTGCCTGTGTACTCTCGTCCCACGTCCATCGTTGAGTTGCTAGTAGCAACTCGGAACTTAAATCTGCTGGATGGAGTATGTGTAACAATGCTAAAAATGGAAAATCTTGGACTGTTCTGCTGCAAGTGCAAGGAAAAGTTAGCACTCCAACTCCTTCCCCCTTAAAATGGCTACATATATAAGTATGGGCTCAATCTCACTGTCTTACACACCACTCCTATTTCGATCCATGGGAGTTTTACCTGAGTTTGGGCTGTGAATTAGGCCCCCAAGTGTTTTGGGTGAAACCTCATATTAAAAAGGTCCATGTGTAGTTTTCTTTGGGAAAGGGCTTAGTGTGCTCATTTGCATTTCAATACCCAGAATGCCTCTTCCATCTCACTGCTGTTTCAGAGCTGTACTGGTGTCATTGTTCTGGAGCGGCTGAAAATGTCTTGATGTGCATGTGTGCGCTCTAAGTTCTTTTCCTCTGGAGCAAAAGAAAGGGTGTCTGCCTGAAAAGAAGGGACCAGACAGGCTGTCCATATTTCTTCCAAGCCACATGACTCAGACATGGATAGTCCCATGGGCACCCAAACAACCTGTGAAATCTGCCCAGAGGACCGATGCCCGTACTTGAAAGCTTATGCTGTCTGAAAAATAGATCACTAGATTCTCACACAAAGAAGCAGTTGTGTGAAATTCTGAAACTCTAGCATGATCCCACGTCCCTATCACAAACAATACATGATGGCTTGGTAATGTGATGAAGTCTTGGGCTGCTGGGGATTTGAAAAACAGACCATTTTTTTGTCTGTGTCTAAAAGCGGAGAAGAGCTGATGGATTTTATTTAAAAAATATTGAATAAAACTGTATTTGTAAGTGAATCAGCCATCAGCTAATGTTAAAAATATTGAGGTCAGGTATAAGCAATATATATAGTAGCATTGCATCACAGAAACAGACAAATTCAACATTTAAAAGAGTCTAAGGCCTATCAGGTCACCCCTTCTATCCTCTGGCATTACACGGTTGTGCTGTACAGTACATTTACTAGTAAACTGAAATAATAGGATCATAGGAGATTCTATAGAAGATAGAATTCTACAGAAGAAGGAAATTATATGTCCTTAAAGATTTAGCATACAGCTATTTGGGTAGTTACTGAGGTGAAATTAACATGCAAAAGGTACTGCAAATCTACTCGCAAATTATGTAAATATTTTGCAAGGGGTAAACTTTCAGCGTCAGACATGAAAATTGGGGCACAACTCCCATTAACAATAATATGGCCTGTATGTCTAATTTTTCAGGCTGAACATTCTCCTATGTTATGGATTCAATTAATGACTTAAAATTCTTTTAAGGGCAGTAAAATGTGTAAAATAGTTGATAGCTTTTCAAAGGGACATTTAATGAGAGACCTCCTAATAACTAAATTAAAGAATATTCACTGATTAAATTGATGACCAATTCTATTATACCATTATTATTGCTATAATAATATTAATTTTACAGTAGTCTTAGAAATGCCAGTGGAGATCAAGGCTCCGTTGTGCTACGTGCTGTACAAATACATATGAAAATGGGGTTCCTTCTCTGAAGATTGATATATTAACTACTTTGCTAACCTTGTCTGGTTACTCACCCGGGAAATGCTAAAGGGTCCCACACGATGTGAATCTATTAAAAAAAAAAAAAATCTGAAGCTCATTGGTTACTCATTTGGAGGATTTATTTCTCTCCAGCGCGCGCACACAACTCTCATGAGCAGAGAGAGCAGACCTTAAGATTTGGAGTTGTGTATCTATCTTTCACATCGCTATTAAATCCAAGGAAATGTAACTGTTTAGCAATCATCTGGTATTTAATTAAAATACAATAACCTCTTTCCGGAGACGCCAGTTGTGAATCTGGTGGCCCAGTCATAAAGATGCTAATTTAATGAATATTCATAAATCATGAATATTCATTAAATGTCAGTGATGTTCTTTTGTACCCTGCTGCTATGCCAGGTCCCACTGGCACAGCAGATGGCACATGTTGAAGGAGCTCTGCTCTTGAGGGGGAAAAACCATCACACTCAAACAGGGTGTGTACATCCATAATGATCTCAGCCCAGATCATTTTAAATCACAGAACAAGCATTATGAAGAGGGGCGTGTAGTTGGCAAAGTGTCTGACTGTGCAGCCTTCTCGTATGAGAACCACATGGGATTCTGAACCCAATTGTTGCAACAGCATAGCAAGAAACATTTCTTCTCAGCATTAATACATTGAAACTGATGCAGTTCCACTACATCCAGGAATTGTATTTCTTTTTATCTAGGTACTTATAGCTCAAAAGTATCTGAGTATCTCTCAAACAATGATTTTATCCTCACGATGCTCCTGTGAGGTAGGGAGGTGTTACTATTCCTATTTACAGTCCGGAAGCTAGGACAGAGAGAGGTGAAGTGATTTGCCCAAGGTCACACAGAAAATCTGTGGCAGAGCTGAGAATCAAACCTAGATCTGATGTCCAGTCTAGTGCTGAATGTCTTAGTAGGTTGTTTACCTTTTTTTAAAATGTGCTTTCAGCAGGTGCCTGGTTCACTTGCTTCTCATTCTGCAAAGTTCAAGCATTACTGGCTCATCCCCCATTCTGACTATAGTTCATTGGAAAGATGGACAGTAAGCCTTCCTCTCAAAATCTTCACCCTTGAGGAACAAGCAGATTTCTCCTGAAGTGCTTCAGTTCTGCAGTAGTGACTGCTCCTCTTGGTCTTCTGACTTTGTGGATGAAATGTCTCAGGCCTGATCTATGCTACGCAAGTAACGTAACTGAAGTTGATATACCTTGCATTGAGTAGCTGCACCATCTTCACTACTCTATGGTGACGGGAGGCGCTCTCCTGTTCTTGTTTTGGTTGCGTACTGGAGTTGACAGGAGAAGCACTGGGCAATTAATTGAACGTGTCTTCTCCTGAGCCACTCAATCGGCGCTGCTGCATCGATGGCTGTGGTGCTGATGGGGCCGCTCTGTGTAGGCAAGCCCTCAACCTGTAAGCTCCATGCATTCTTATGATAATCCATACAAGACCAGTAAAGAAAATTTGCTTAGAGCCTAATGACGCAAGGTATACCACTATCCAGTATAACCGACTGCTCACCTTGTTGTGTTATGCTCTAGCAAATTCGTTCATGTGAAAGAACTTCATCCTGAAGGTTGATGATTTGTTCTGACCACAGATGGTATGTTGGTCACTTGGTATTTGACCGAAAGGTTTCTGATGATGAGGGGACCTGCAGATTTGAGCAAAAGCTGCTGTGGAGAAGGGACTGTTAGTTAAAAATTATTTGATATCCGATGATATAGGATGTGTTAAGTGAAACTGCACGGTGGGGTATGTTGTGTGGTGAAGACCAAAAAGATCATAGGAGGCTGGGTGCAGAGACACAGGAGCTTGGATTGGCTGGAAGCTCCACCCAGACTGCCAGTTTGGAACTTTACAGGTTGTTAATTTGAAGGATTGCTGGTTGGCCTCCGAAGCAAGAGGGAGCAGGAGCACAGAGAGAGTCAAGGAGCTAGACTCGGATGAGGAAGGGAAGCACTGCAAGACTCTTACAAGATTAGGCTTTCCCTCTGGAAGTAAGAGAGGTTACTGAAAGCTATTGTTATGTTTGTTATGTTTAATCTGATTACATAAAAATGTAGTGTTTTTTCAAATCCAGAAGTCGGAGTTATAGTCAGTCAGGGTTTTTTGGAGGAGATCTTCAGGGCCCTTGAAATAGAGGCTAGAAAAACAACCAGTATCACTTGATATTTACAGGATAGTGTCCTTAGAGGAGGATTAGAGGGGTACAACGTGATCTGGAGACACTGGTGTTGAACAAGGTGTTTGCCCAGGAAGGGACAAGTTATGACAACTTCCTACGTTCACATGCGCTTTCATATGAATGTGTTGCAAAACTTTTGCTTTGTGTGAAAAGCCTTATGATCAACAAATCAACTCTTAAAGAATGTTGTTAGAAAATGATTAGAAAGAGTTGCAAATGCTGTCAAAAATAATTGGTGGTTTTTCTTTTTAATTTATTTTAGCAAATTAAATTTTTAATAGTTGCCCGGCTCCAATTTTTGCTTTTGTAAATGCTTATTTAAAGTTCTTACAGTCAAACTATTCATCTGGTCTCTCGCTAGCTTCTAAATTTGTGCATGGAAATTTTGTTCGGCGACCAAGCCGTAGGTGCAGAATTTGCATTTTTTTTCCATAGGCAATTTTGTAAGCATAAAACTGTAGCCGCGGTTGCAAATATAGACCTTAATTTGAAGAGGCTACAGAGACTGAATGATTTTTCTTCCCCACCCCTGCATCTGCAGGCTGTATAGTTAAGTTACCGATATCAATTGCTTCAGTATGATTTACGAGTACATGTTCGTGAGGAGTTGCTTGCACTCAACTTTTAAATAGAAAACAAGATGCTGTGTTTATTTTGCCAATGTATGTAGTGAAATGCAGCTGCTAAATGGTTTTCTTGACTGCTTGTTATGCCGTTAATCCTTCTAGAAATATGTCTATGTACTGATAGCTAGTGAGGAAAAGAAGTGGAAAATACCACTTTTGATTTCAGCAGGGGAAAAACCTGCTCCTGAAACTACTGGATGTTATTTGTCCAAGGGTACGTGCACGCTGCAGCCAAGAGCATGCTTCCCAGTGGAGGCAGACTGACGCGTGCAAGCTCGGCTTGAGCTAGCATACTAAAAAATAGCAGGGTAGTGGGGTAGCACTAGTGTGGCTCAAGATAGCAGCCTGAGTTCTAACCTCTCTGGACTCCTTGGGCATGGAGCTGGGTGGCTAACCTAGTGCAGTCTGAGCTACAGTGGCTACCTGGCTATTTTTAGCACACTAGGTTAAGCAGAGCTAACGTTATCTGTCTATTTGTGCTGGGAAGCATGCTTCCAGCTGCAGCATAGACACATCCTAAGCGTAAAAGGTTTCACGTGAGGCTCTTTGGACATTGCTGACTCCCCGTATGCCATCTGTGAAGTGCGTCTAGAAAAAAATGGAGCTGCCTAACATTACTACACGCGGAAGTTTTTGAGACCTCAGTGGAAGTTGAATTGGGCCCATTGACTCAAAGGATAGATTCTGGTACTTTTATTCCTACTGAATGACACTTCCAGCACAATCTATAGAACTTCTTGTGGAATAAGAATGTGCTGCTGCGACCTTTGAAAGGGTGTCTGGGCGTAAAGAAGTAGCTTTCCAGTGTAAATCAGTGTCACAGCACTATCCAGATACATAGTGTCAGAATTGAAATAGGCAGCATGAGAGTTTCCTCTTCCTATTTTATCTGAAGTGTGTAGAAGTGACTAAGGTACCTCTTCCCCACTACTCCTAAATGAGAAGGGACAGTTGTTCCCTTCTTGATACCAAAATGACTAAGACGCTTTTTCATATATATCCTCCAGTCGTCACAATGAATCCTTCCTGGTTCATGTTCGTGAGTGGGTTTCCAAAGAGACAGAGAGACTATAACTTGAGCAAGGTTCAGAAGTACTGTCGATTGCCATTAAAGATTAAAAGCCTGCCTCTTCAATTAGTTTTGAAAAGCCTCTTTGGTCAAATCCTTGTCTGACTGGATTCAGACCTGCTCTGTGGTGGTTCAGCAAAAGATTTTAGCTCCTGTCTCATTTATGTGAATATTAGTGGCGAGTGAACCACACAAGCTTTGCAGCTTCAGTTTGGATAATCATCCCTGTGTCCAAAACCTTCCTCATCCTATTTTTGCACTTGGAGTTGGAAAATAGGCCTGGTGGTATCATGACATTATTTTAATGATTCTGTAAACTTGGAGGTCAGACCCAATGACTAGAGAATTTCTAATATAGTACCTATTTTTTAAAAAGTGATCCAGGAAAACTACAGGCCCATTAGTTTGACCTTAGTTGTGTGCAAAGTCTTGGAAAAATGTTTGAAAGAGAAAGTAGTTAAGGACATAGAGGTAATGGCAATTGGTTTTATAAAAGGTAGATCATGCCAGACCAACCTGTTCTCTTTCATTGAGAAGATAATTGATTTTCTAGACAAAGGAAATGCAGTAGATCTAATCCACCTGGATTTCAGTAAGGCACTTGGAGCAGTTTCACAGGGGAAATAATTAGTAAAATTGGAGAAGATGGGGATTAATATGAGAATTGAAAGGTACTGGTTAAAGGGGAGGCTACAATGGGTCATACTGAAAGATGATCTGTCAGGCTGGAGAGAGGTTACTAGTGGAGTTCCTCAGGGATGGGTCTTGGGACCAATCTTATTTATCATTTTCATTAATGACCTTGGCAGAAAAAATGGGAGTTAAAGGCTGTTTGTTGATTCTCCTTTGAATGTGCAACTACAGCACAATTGCATTATTTGTGTACTAGAGTTCAGTTCTTGTTGCCGATGTTACTTTAGTTCTGGCACAGAGGTGAGAGAGGTTGAAAAGGTTGCTGTCAGTCTGATATCAGATGCCAATGCCCTGTGGCAGATGGTATCGGATTAGCGCTGTCATAGCTGCTAGGAAAATGGAGAAGAGAGTGGGTACCAGTACACAACCTTGCTTTATGCCAGTTCGGATGGCAAAGGGCTCAGAGATAGAGCTACTGCACAGGATGGAGGCAATCATCTGGTTGTGGAGGAGTCTTACAAGGGTGGTAAATTTGCCTGGACAGCCATACATTGACTTGATTTTCCACAGAGCCTCATGGCTGATAGAGTCAAAAGCTTTGGCTAGATCATTAAAGGCATATACAGCTCCTTGTGGTGGTCATGACATTTTTCCTGGATCTGCCTAGTTGTGAAAATCATGTCAGTGGTGCCTCGTGGAGGTCTAAAATCACACTGGGACTCTGAGAGTACATCCTCTGTAGGAGGGAGCAGACGATTTGGTAAGATACTAGCAAGAATCTTCCCAGCAATGGAGAGGAGGGCAATGCCTTGATTACCTGACCTTCAAGTCTATGAGACAGCGAACACTCTTTTTCTCGTGAAATTTTGTTTTGAGCATCCCGGTTCTTTTTGTATGACATCTTCTCTCTCTAGCCTGATGACTCCCTTTAAAGGTTCCACCCTATTAGTGGTATAACCTTCCATTCTAGAAACTATGTTTATTTCCCCAGTCAAGCTATGTTCTTGTAAAATGTTTGTTTAATCATTTACAATGAACGATATATGTACGTTGAATTTTTATTATGCAATTGATAGATCAGAACATTAAGAGCTGTAGAAGTGCATTGCGTAAATATGTATTTTTTAAAAAAAAGCACACTACCTAACAGATCCTAAGAGCTCTTTCAGAGCATTTACAGTCTGCTGTGTAAATAGGCAGCCCTATGAAATTTCATAAAAGGTTATTAATCTGCATACCACTCCCTGTCCTTCCAAGAGACTCTCAAGAGCTTTGTGTGTATGTAAGCATTGATTTGGAGGAGAGCTTTTCTGAAAACTGTCTGCTCTACCTTTCAATTTCAGAGGTATTTTTAGAGAGAGATTCTGTCCTTGGAAGTGCGGGCACAACCTAATGAGATTTGGGGTCCTGGACATAAGAGCAAAAATGGACTTGAATTAATAACAACAAAGCAATGGTGCTTACATAGCGCTTTTCATCTGTAGATGTCAGAATGCTTTTTTGGTGTGGTGTGTATCATCATCTCCAGGAAGCTGAGATACAGGGAGGTTAAGACCCAAAAGTGGCCTCTAATTTTAAGTGCCATCCAGGGTCTTTGAGAAATGCTGAGCACCAATAACTCCAGCAAAAGGCTGGTATTTTCAAAGGAGCTAAAGAAAGCAAGATGTCCAAATCACTGGGATTTGAACACCTAACTCCTTTAGACTCCTTAGAAATTCCCAGCTGAAGTCAATGAGAATTGAGGGTGCTTGAGCAACCCTAAAAAGGCAGATCCTTGGTGTCTCAGTTGAAGCTTACAATGAGAGTCTGCTCTTGGGAACCTTCAGCCTAATCAACATGCCTAAGGTCAAACAACGAGCTGCTGACGAAGTTGGAAATAGAATCCGCAGCTCAGAGGGAAGGCAGCCGCTGAAGGAGGAGGAGATCTACCCTGAGCTGGTGGATGACACAGATGGCAGAGGCTTGGTGGAACTACCGCTGGCAACATACCTCAGGGAAGCTGATGGCCGCCCTTGGCCGCAGGTACCCGGGCACAAGGGTGGAGGAAGTAGCCCAGGAGTAGCCGACTTAGGTCTGGCTTGGCTTGCACTTGAGCCTTTGTGAGTGAGTTTCGGCTGGATCCTGCTGACCCGTGACAGAATACTCTGCCACTGATCGGGCCCTGGGGTGGGAGGCAGTGGAGTCGAGTGGGCCTGTGTCCTCCTCCCTCACCTTTCCACACCACCCTTAGGATGGTCGCCTCATCCTGGCCTGTAAAGCCGCGGAGGCCTATAGATTATTTGCCTGCCCCACCCTGCTTGAAAGACCAGGGCAATAGAACGTTTGCCTGCCCCACCTTGCCTGAGGGCTGGGTCTATAAACTGCTTGTTTGCCCTGCCTAGGGCCACCGAGTGCTTTGTCGGCGCAGACCTGACCGAGGGCTAGGGCTATAGATAGCTTGCTTGCCTGACTGGGGCTAGAGACTGCTTGCTCGACCCGCCCTGCTTTGAGGTCTTGGGCTACAGGCGGTGAAGAGCTAATAAAGATTGCCCACACCGGTGTGACAGCAAGGGGACAGGGCCTCCCTCTGAGACTACCAGGAAGGGACAGGCCATGGTCTTTACAAAAACTAAATAATAGTTCTTTATTTAAGGGTTGAAATTGAGGAAAGAAAAAACTAAAGATGAATATCTGCTAATAAATCATAGTGACAGTGAGATCCATTAGGCTGTGGTTGATCTTCTAACGGAAGTTGTGAAGCCCCATCACTTGGAATATTAAAACAGATGGGAGACACCAGAAAGTTTACCATAAGGAACAATCCTGCACTGGGCCGGAGATGTACTATGTGGCCTTATATGTCTTTTTGCTCTCTAAATTCTTTGATGCTATTACATGCCTGTTCGTTCAGTCCTGTTTCATTGCTTGGTGAGGTTCAATATGTGATTTAGTTGGAATCTTTGGTACAACAGACAATGCGGGGTTAGGGTATTTAGTATCAGAGAGGCACAGGTCCACCTGATTTTAATAAATATTGACCTTGAGGTTTCCACAGCTTCAGCGTTAACCTTACCTAGATCTCTTTGGAAAGCACTGTTTGAGTTCATGCTCTAATTAAATTACTCTTGAATTGCTTTGGCTTTGCAAAATTAAGGCTTGATCCCATGTCAAACTGACCCTTCATTAACCTCGTTTGAGGTCACGTACAAAGCTCACTATATATTATCACACACCACAAGATTATACAGATGACATAATGCTTGGCACTTATATACAGCAGCACTTTACATTTCCAATGCACTGCATAACATTAACCAAACAAACTGATTATACAGGATGTCACTCATACTCTCTTGTTCTAAAATCATGATTGCCATCTATAAATATGATTTCTAATTTGATGTAGAAAGGCTGCCACTGATTTCAATGGTCTTTATATCAGACCCGCTGGAACCATGCAACTTTATTCTTTCTAGATTTTTCGGTGAGGAACTATCTCATATTTCAGCCAACTGTGACACTTTTTTCTGGGCTACGCTGTCCACTATATCCAGCTAATATTACCTAGCTGTTCTCTACTGCTTTACATTTTCAAAGCATTAACAAATTACAATCCCCAAATGTATCTGTAGCTAAGAATTGTCATTCTCGTTGTATAGATGGGGAAACTGCGATACTAAGAGTTTAAATGAATCTGTCATATAGTGAATCAGTGGCAGAGCAGGTATTACCCTTCATGAATATGAAGCTCATAGTCCAATTCTCAGCCCACAAGCATTGAACAGCATAACATTAAAGAAGGATTGCCATCTGCCTGTCTACAGTTTAAACCATGCAATCCAATTTTCTACTCTTAGCTGCAAAATATTGGCTAACCATTTAGGATTTTGGCCACATCCCACTGAAGTCATTGGAAGGGCACAGATATCGCATAAATGAGCTCAACACATATCCCCAAACCTTCTACAGCACCGCAACAAAACCAGGTTTATAAATGGCTGCATCTGGGCAGACAGCACTAAGTCCAGTAGCTTTAAAAACTATACATCATGTATCGTGTGAGTGTCCAGGTCTCTCTCTTTTACACAGTAATGCAGGAAGTCCTTTGGCTGTGTCACGTGGGAGTTTTTATTTGCAGGTTTTAAGAGATTTGGGTTGGGCATGTGTTTATATTCAGGTCTGTAAGAAAAGGTATGGGGAATGTCAGGGCTTTGGAATCCTCTCTCTAGTCTAGTCTATTCTATATAGGTCCTTGTACTACTGTCATTAAAGAAAGTCTTCAAGCTGTGCTTTAAATGAGATGACTAACATCTGTCACGTGTTGTTTGTTTTCTTGTCCTCTCCCAGGGGAGAATTGTGCGCACTGGAGTGTCTTCTTTTGGTTGGATGTATTTTTGTTTTGTGTGTTGTTTTTGTGGGTTTTTTTTGGTGCGGTGGGATGTTTCTTTTGTTTGTTTATTTTTAAATATACCTGCTGCTATGTATTTATGTTAGAGAAGACAAGTGCACCTTACACTTGGAGTGGATAGTTGTGAGGTTTGCAATGGGCCTGGGTTCCTGCAGGAAAAAGCACAGGAGAATACAGGGAATGATCTTTTATTAGCATAGGATAGAACAGATGACCCAGTTCCAGTCCATCTCTATTTTCTATGGTTTCTTTATCTAGATATTTTTGTCATTTCCAGTTAGGAGATGTCCTTCTACAATTCTCCTCTTCGGGTTCTTTGCACTCTTGAAGTCTTGAAGAAAGAGTACATCTTCTGAAAATAGAGAACTCCCAGGTTGTTTTATTTGTTTCTGTGTTTGCCAATATGTGGATGTTTTCTGAGATATGGCTACGAAAAATGTAGTAGTTTAAAAAAAAATATGGCTGAGTCAAAAGGCTCCAATCCTCAATGGTTACATAAAGGAAACATTTCCTCACTCAAGCCATCCAGTCTTCTAGAAATCATTTGTTTAATAAACAAAATTGATCTTGACTTTACTAATGCTTCTTTTAACTTCCACAGTTAGTTCTATCATGAATTTATTTATATTGCTGCTTTTAACTTCATAGATAGTTCTACTGTTGATTTATTTCTTCTATGTGCTCAATGAATTTAAAGGCTGCCACGTCATAGGCAGGTATTTAAAGGCTTACACACTAAAAAGTTATGTTAAGGATCTTATTGTTGCTTTAGTGCAGCTTTGTTAGCTAGATGTCAGTGCATTGATAGTGCGGTGTGTGCATCATAAAGGGAAAAAGCTAGAAGAAAAATAACTGTATTCAATTACATCTTTTGGTAAATACACAAAGGTATTTATTTGAAGTTTGAGCACATTTTAATTGACTGAACAATTTAAATATTATAGTATAATAGACCCACTTAAACGAGAGAGATCTTCATAGAAGGTATTGAAAATACATGTGCACAAGATCCAGGGACTGTTGATAGCAGGCCAGCCAGATTTTTAAAAATGTTACTTTGAAGGAGTTGTTTGCCCAGAGACAAAACCCAGTTCCATGATATTGGCAGAACATGACAAAGTACAAGAGTTGGAATTGAAGCACAATGGGAATGCAGCTCACAGAAATCTTTTTGATATTGCCTACATACCAGGAATACAAAAGCATCTACGTGCATAAGACACTTGTCTCTGCATTCTAAATATAGCAGTGCCCACTTGAATGAATATTTCATAGAATAACCTGTATAAAAGGAATACACGTGTGCTGCAATAATATCCATAGGTTGCTATTTTTAAATGGAATCTCTTTTAAGTGAGTAAATGAATACCTGATAAAGGCAGCAACCTCTTGTATGAAAAAATATGGCATGGAACTGCAGGTAGTCGAATGCAATAAAACAGGTTACTGGCCAGAAAACGTATTAAAGAGGGATTGTCAGTTTAGATGAGAAAAATAGGTTTTGTTAACAACGAGTTTAGAAAACCGTATGTATGTTTCCATCATTTTACAGCAGATCTATTTTTAATGAAACAAAGTTTATTTGCAGGGAGACAGGAAAAAAAAAATCAAATAGCCCCCTCCTATGTTGTGAATCCAAACAACAGCTGGACTGTGCTAATGGATCAGAACCACAATGTGACCAGATCTTCATCTGACAGAATGGATGGGGGTGTGGTTTAGCTGTTTGACGCCGAATCCCTCTGAGAGAACACACATGGTAATGTTAAGCAGTTGCTGTTCTACTCTGCAGAGCCTGAGTTGTTCTGTTAGAGGGTTAGTAAGGAGGCATGGTGGCAAAGCATGATACATTCAGTGGCAAAATAGCATCCAGCTTTATTTTCTTTCTCTCTCTTTCTCCCCCAACTTGTGTGTATGTGTGCGTGTACTGTTGAGGAGACTGGGCATGGATTAGAGTGAGCTGGCTGAAGCTCCATCCAGATAAACCAGAGGTGACGTTGGTGGGATGGGGAAAGCAGCCAGAAGACATGATGATGATTTCTGCGCCTCTGGTAGGGACCACAGGTTGTCACAGTTTGCAACTTGGGAGCCTTGGTTGACTGTTGGTCAGATTTCAGTAGGGACCAGGAACTTTCTTTAATTTCTTCTGGCTAGGAGGTTATAATTCTTTCTTTCAGCCTTGGTCTTTCTCTGATGTGGACCTTGTTGCTGTAATTCAGGCATTTATTGCCTTAAGATTAATTTACTGAAATACTACATGTGGAAACTGAATTATGGCAGATGCAACAGACTGCTTGTCATGTACGGTATCTCACTGCAAGCATATTTTACGCTGGTGCTTTGCAATTGTCCTGGCTGCTTGTGATTTTCTGGATGATGTTTAAATTGTTGGTATTTACCGATAACGCCCAAGTGGCTTGAACCATGTTAGGTGAAGTCACCTCTCTTCCTATGGCATATTGCTATTGTTGAGATGACCATGGTACTTGAGTTAGAGCCCCACTGATTTATAGAAGGGGGGCTGAAGGCAGAGTGTTCTCTGTCATGGGAGCTTGGCTTTGCATTGGCCCACTCATTTGCCCAAAACACATTTAGGGCACTCTGCAAATCTCTTCTTTTTACTGAGATTTTTAGGGAGGAAGATTTTGGTTAAGGAATGAATCTCTAAGGAAGATGGGCATTCTTCATTCTCCAGGCATGTGTGTTAGATGTTATTGTTGGTATATAATATGGTATGGTGTTTGCTGCTGGTTTTGTCTTGTATGCTCTTTTTTGAGATTTTAAAGACGTTTCCAGGTTACCTAGAGCCTGGAATTGGTGTCTTTCTTTATTCTTATATATCTAAAGAAATTAATAAATAACTCAAAATACAAACAAAAGTGAAACTGTTTCGTATAGCTTAGTGATTAAACTTAGATAAATGAAGGGTCTAGGTCTGTCTGTGTAGATACTTATTACCCATCACTGAATGCCTAAATAAAACACAAAAAGTAAACACATAGCATAAATGATGATGAGAGGCACATTAAAATTTCAAGATCTTTTCAGTTTTAATATAAGGTATTTTCAACACCATGCATTTTTCTGCAAGAAAGCAGTCAAGGAAGCATCAATTAGTGGTTGGGTAGGGCCTTAGACTCTGGCCATCTGGGGTCTTATTTCTGACTCTGTCACTGTGTCTGCGTGTGACTTTGCTTTGTCATTTTATCCATGCAACACGCCACCATGTTTGCAAAATGATTTGAAATCCACAGACAAAAGGAGCTCCACACTGTAAATAAAAATATTACTGTGCTAATATCAGATACGAGTCCCTGTTATGTAAATACTCTGTAAAGGAGCAAATCCATTTAAGCAGTACTTTTCTGTCATGCTAGGGCTGTGCACTTCAGACATTTCTGCTACAGTTTGACATAATTGTTAACATATAAGGGAGAGAAACAAATTTTCAGCAAAGGACTTGATCCAACTTGATACCTAAGGACCTTTGAAAAATGTCCCTGAAACAGGCCAAATAAAACAGGAATCAAATTTGCTGTGTCGGTCTGATAAACTCTTTGCCCCATGGTTATGGATATCTAACTAGCTTTCGCTATGCCTTTAGTGCACCATGTTGGTGAGATTGCTGGGTCCTATGACCAGGTAAGTAGAAAATTGTTGTGCCTTCGCCTTTTCAATTTTATTGCAAACTAAATTATATTTCTCTCCTGCTACCCTGATAATCCTCTCTCCACCCCTTCTGAATCCGTCCATTGTCTTCCTGTCTCTCACGGCATCAAATTAAAACTATTCATCCATACCTACACACTTTTAATGTTTATAGCTGAAGTGCTGATTTGCATAGCAAAAGAGGTATTTGTGTTTTCCTGACCTTGTCAATATTCTGGTGCACAATGAATGCTTATATGATAGCTTATTCCAGGATGATGAACAGATGCAAAAGTGTCCTTAATTGTCTCTGGAAATTAGCAATGGTCAATACATCCTGCAAACACAATGCTGGATGCTGTGGTGCATGCAAAATGTGTATGGCAGGCAGAGCGCATAGCCTTTTCCTGCCTACAACACACTTCATTTAATTTTAATAGTAGAATGAGATGTGGTGTCTTTTGAACATAGATATCCTTTTGGGCATATGTAAGTCTTAAACAATAAAAGTTTTGCATATGAGAATTTGGCTTAACCTGTTAGTCTTCGAGGGATTAACAACTTCATCAGCCACTGTTGATATTGACATTCAGTTGCTAGGCTACCTGTTTACTGCTAAATGAATAGGCGACTAGGGGCCAGTGTGAATATTCAACAGATTGGCAAATAAGTAAAACGTGCTGTGACTTGATTTGTTAATTATAGTCAAAATAAATGGTTGTATTGATGACTATGATTTTACACAGCATTAGTCCTCTGAAAACACCAATTAAGTCTGCCATGTAAACATATATTTTACTTGTGACGAAAAAACCAAAAAATAATCCCCTGCAACCCATAAGCGATGGAGTACCCCCCTTCGAGCAGTTTTGCGAGAAGCCCTGACATGTTACATTAGCTATATTAGGTCCTTGGGTGTTGTACACCTTTGAGTGAAATACAACATTCAGTCATTTTGCAAAGTTTTCTTGCTCAGTATCTAAATGCTGCTACTTTGCAATAAGAGTTTATCAAAATCCGAGTAGTTAGTTTTTGGTAGGAACCTCTTCTAAAGTTACATTTTTATGTGACTATAATAAAAATGTAGTGTAGTTAAATATATGCTCTGATCTGCAAATGTTGCATGGAAATTTTCAAATGTAATAGAGCACGGGTTGGTATAATAAGTCATTTGAATTTGTCTGCAGTTACATTTCCCACGATGCACTGGATGTTCCCATTCCATTATCAACTCTCAGGGTTGATTTGCTCATTTTCAGGTTTAGTCAGTTTAGAAGTCATATACAGCAAGAAGAAGAGGGGCACATACAATGTTTCAGGACTAGCAATCACAAATTATTGCATTTTTATGGCAGGTCTAGTGGATGGGAAGTCTGAAAACTAAGGTTCTATTCCCATCTCTGCTATTAGCTTCCTGTGTGTCCCTGGATAACTAACTCATGTGTCTGGCTCCATTTTTCAATCTATAAAAAAGGGATAATACATATTTACCTATGTACATAGCATTGAACTTATGTAAGTAGCTCTTTATTGTTACGTTGACTCTGCCCTTCCCTGCCACTGATCTACCAAATATGATAGGCCTTGATGGTCCACTTTACTCACAAGCATCTTCATTCTTCTCCCATGTGGCCCTTATGCTTGAGAAGAATTTCTTGTCAAATTCATGAGGCACCACCTCTCTTAAATTGCTCTCTTAAATCCTTTGTTGTCCAGATCTGGCATTAGCCACCTCTCTCTACAGAGATCACTGCAGCTACTAACTTATTCAGTGTACCTGTCTGCGTTGTTGTCTTGAATTCCCATCCTATCCTTCCTCCCTCCTGTTGGTCTGTTTGTTCTTCTCTTCTGTATTGTCCAGATCTTAAACTGTGAGTTTCCTGAGGCAGGGACTGGCTTTGTGTTGTTTGCACAATGCAAAGCATGGTGGGGTCCTAAACCCTGTTTGGGGTCCTTAGGCACTACCACAATAAAAATAATTAATAAATAATAGCAGTGAGATGAGCAGTGCACTGAGAGTCAAGAACTCCTGAGTAGAGCTGGGTGAAATTTTATGCCCAAAACGTTTTTGGCAAATGCACATTCAGTGATGCTGAAACATTTTGTGAAATCATGTCAGGGTCACTGAGTAGTTTCGGCCAAACGTAAAAGCCCTTAGAAAATAAAAAAAAAAAATTAAAATATTTTGTTTAGACTGTTTCAAAATTAAACATTTATATTTTTCAGTCCAAAATCACTTTTTCTTTCAAAACTTCTGTTAATTTTACCTGAAAGAATTGAAAACATGTAAAAACTATCAACATTGAAACAAAACATTTTGATTTTGTTGGAATGCAATGTTTTGACCCAAAATGATTTTTTTGAGAAAAATGTTTAACTTTCCTGGGAATTTTGAAAAGTGTCACTTTTGGTTCAAACCAAAAAAATTAATTTTTTTTTAAATTTTAGAATTGCTAGCACACCAAAAAAATCCATTATTGGCATATAACTCTACTTTGGAGTTATAATCCTGGCTATAATACACTCCTCCTGTAGCTTTGAGCGACTCACGCATTTTTAAAAGTGGCCTGTCATTTTGGATACTTTAGTACATTAGGGCCTGATTAGTAGGGTTACGGAGCACTCACAAATCCAACAGAAGTAAATGGTAGTGGTGGATGGTCAATGTCTCTGGCAATTGTCCTAAATTCAGGATCCATTAAAGAAAGGTGTCTTTACGTTACTTTTATGTGCTCCTAAACCTGGGGTAGCTCCATGCACAGTGTAGAGCAGCTTCAGCCTCTAAATTGCATCTGGCTGCAAACAGCCCTAAGCAGCTGTTCTAGCAGCCAGGGACTGCTAGAGTGCCACAATGTTTCAGCCACACCCCTTTCCCTGGCCAACATGCCCATGTCTCAAGGGCTATAAGAGAAAGCATTGACTACTATGCCCGCTATATGCCACCTGGGGATTCTTCCATGTCAGAGGACTCCTCACTTGGCAGGTTATGACAATTTTTATAACCCCTTTGCTCCACAGGAGCAGTGACGCTAGTTGGGTACCCAAAATTAGAGCACTTTTAAAAATGTGGTGCTTAACCTCTCTGAATTTTTGTGTATGTAAAATAGGTATTTTGACACTGGTATACCAGCTCATGATGAGACCCCTAAGCTTTCACTGAACACTGACCAACATATAGCTGGAAACCAGTCTGGCTCATCTGTGTGTCAGCATTGTTGAAATAGACGTTGAGTTCATAAGAATGTGTTTTAGCGTTTAGACTTTATGAAATGCTTGTAGGATGCTGCATGTAAGAATCTCACTTATAACATTTGTATCCCATGTTGTAAGTAGGGGTCTAAGTTAAGTTGCGGAGAAATCACACATTTTTTACAGGTTGGTCACAGCATAAATAGCAAAATTTGTGGATGATGTGTTACACAACTGTGAAATGTACTATTGACACTATGACCAATCCATGAAAAATGTGTGATTTCTCCACGGCATTCCTCAAACTGGGGCCCCAACCCAAAAGGGTATTGCAAGTTCATTATAGGGGGGATGTGGTATTGCTACTCTTACTTCTGCACTGCTGCTGGGCAGTGGTGTTGCCTTCAGAGCGGGGTGGCCGGAGAGCAGATTTCACTGGGGAGACCAGATTTCATAGTATGTGATGCAATTGTCATGGCTGCGAATTTGGTAGACTCCTACTTTATAAGGTTATGTTGAGTGCTTGCATGGTAAACCTCAGTGACTGTGTAACTCATCACAGGAAAGAAGCATTAACTGATGTGTAATGCTGGCTTTCTACAAAAGGGGTAAGGTCCTGCCCACTAAGAATGTCAATCAAATGAGTCATTGTGAAACATACAAGAATGAAGACTTTAAATGCTTTTCTCCCCCCCCAAATTCCAGTGGTGATGAGACCCACGTGTGAACGCATCCCCTCAGCTTGAACTCTGGGCGAAAAGGAATAAAAATCCCTCATAAGAAGAAAATGTTTCTTCTATGCTGCTTGATCTTGGCGAGGGCAAGATTTCTAAGCATAAGCTAGAGATCCCCAACTGCATAGCTTGGGTCCCTAAAGAGACATATAGAACTTCTATCACCTTGTGGAACCTAAAACTGTAACTCATTTGTGTGTGTATGTTTACCTACTTTGCCCTTGTAAATAACTCATTTCTTTTCTTAGTAAATAAATCTTTATAGTTTATTATAGGATTGGCTTCAAATGTTGTCTTTGGTATGAGATCTAAGATGTAATTGACCTGGTATAAGTGACTGGCTCTTTGGGACTGGAGGTATCCTGAGTATTGCTGTGATTTTTGATGGTGGGGACCATCTGACACAAAAGCAAGTTTGTCTAGGTGGCAAGATACATCAGAGTACCAAACGAGCTGTCTGTGACTCCATGTTAAGTCTATTGTCATGCTTGACGAGTTCACCCTTGATGCTTGGTTGGTGAAATCTAAGTTTAGAACTCACAACCAATTTGGGGTTTGTGCCTTGATTTGTAACAGTCTGTTCTCAGGTTGGTACTCATGCCCTTGAGCCATTCCAGACAGCATGAGAAGGATAATACAATATTGTCACTGACTGGGCTAATAGCACTGCAGTTTGCTAAAGTTGCATGACATTTCCCGTTATAAGACATTGTTTTCAGATGTTCGTAATTGCCAAGCTATAATCATTAGGCTGAAATTTTTCATGCTGTGTGTCTGCCTCTGGCTGAATTTTTTGGAAAATTTCAACCAAACTGATTCAGCCACTTTGAGAATGAGGGTAGGAAAAAAAATTGCTCAACTTCTTTAGACCTTTTCTTTGAAATGCCCTGGCATTAAATAAGGGACTTAAGGGACCTTTTGCCTTCCCCCCTGAAAATTCACCCGAATCTGGCCCAGTTACAAGCCTCTGAAAAATAGCAGTTCACACATGCTCAGTAGAGAATTAGTAGAGTTTACGAGCTAAATTCCCCAAAGATTCCATTCTCACTGAGCGTGCTTGAACATCTCACAGCTCTTGTGTGTAACCATCCCCACAGTGACTGAGCATGCTCCATTTCCTTTCTGCTACTATGTCTGACCACACTGTATGTGCTTCATCCCTAAAGAGCAACCAAGCATAGATCTCCCAGTCCAGGGCTACGGGGGCAAAGCCAGACTCTCCCTGGAATAGCTGCTTCCAGCATCTCTTGGCTGACAGTAATGGGGGCCTTATAAGTACCTAAGAAGTATAGACAGACTAAGATGTCTTCTAAGTTTTAGAATAGGAATAGACTATCCTTCTTGTCTTTTTCCAAAGATCTTGTCATAAGATGTTTTTAAAAAATGGTAAAGAAGGGAAAATGTAGAAATAATTTTTATTCTGTAGATTTGGGGGGAAAGAGACTTTGTACAGTCTGTTTTTTTTTAAATTTTTGTTTAGAAAATATGGGTTTTTCTGAATTTGGGTTTTTTTTCTCCCTTTTCCTTTTTCTTTTCCTCCTTCTCCTCCTTTTATTTGGCCACTGAAAGATGTGGGAAAGAGAGGAATGAAAGAAACCCTTTTATTTCATTTTAAAAAATAGTAAATTTCAACACTAAAACTTTTTTTGGTGAAAATTCTGTTTTCAATTCAAGGCATTTTTTCAGGGGGAAATGTAGAATAATTTGGAGACACTCCACTTAAAATCTAAAAGTAAAACAGACAGATGATAGAAAAAGATTAAAATATGCATTTCTTCAAGTGGCTAACTGCTTATACAATCAGATAAACAAACAGAACTATCCAAATAGTCTTCAACAATGCCATATGGTGATCTCCAAAATTTTGGCACCCTTTTATTATAAAGCAAAAAGAAACCTTATTACCATAAACTTGAAATTTTCTTTAATCAAATATGTTTGAATATTTCCACTACAAACCTTCGTACTCAACTAGTAACTCTATAATACATGTTTATGAATTCAGTCTCTTGTGATGCTTGAACACACAGCCGGCATAGGCAGCCTAATGATTTTCCATATCTTTTGCTTCTTCTGGGAGTTGCAATAAAACTTTAGCAGTGGTTACATTTGATGTAAAGTTTTTCTGTTGACCGCAATTATCATGTGGTGTAGAAATAGCACTTTTTGAGTCTGTCTGTTGGATTAATCCCTCCATCATCACTCTGCACTGGGCAGGATCTCACTGACTTTGGAGATGCCAGATGGCAATTGACCATTAGGGTTTTGCATTCACGCTCCATCTCCTTCTCAGAGACGAGGTAAGGTTTTAATGCTCCTGTTGTAAGACTGATGGGTCCAGTCTTTAACTCAAATCAGGCTAAAGCAAATCGTTGGCTCTAAGCTTTCACTTTCCCATCTTCAGGTGTCCTTAATGTATGACCTTTATCATTTCTGATCTTGGTGATTTTGGAATCACAAGTCCATCTTCTCCGTTAGCTTCTTGTGGAATGTCCAGAGCACTCACTTGTGATGGACAGAAACCTGGGTCAAAACAATGGCCCATCTAGCCCAATATCCTGTCTTCCGACAGTAGCCAATGCCAGGTGCTTCAGGGGGAATAAACAGAACAGGTCATCATTGAGTGATGCATCCTCTGTCGTCCACTCCAAACCTCCAGAAATCAGAGACTAAGGACATCCAGAGCATCCCTGACCAGCTTGGCTAATAGTCATTGATGGACCTGTCCTCCATGAACAATTTTTCTTTTGGCCAGATGGCAGTTTAATTTCGAGCACTATGGATAACTGTGGATCTCATTTAATTGCAAGTGCAACCTTTAATTTGTCAGTTTCTTGTTCAGTACTGGAAAACTGAGCATGATTAAAAAATGTGTCTTAACTGAGTGCGTCACCATACTGCCAAGCCAGGAACAACTAGCTTAACTAGGAGGTTAATGTAACTGCAAATGTAGATAGCCTAACTGTGCCAGTCCATTTTCATTATTTTTACACTATAGTATACTTACTATATAGTGTGGTGTTTAAATACAGTTTTCTTTCTACTGTTCATATTATGTGATGATGATATTAAAAGGCTGTGTTACAAAGGTAAGAGGAGCATCCTTAGCATTTTCATTCCCTAATTTATAAATACTTATCTGTGTGACTGCAGTATAACTTTAACATTTTTACTACTATATTCTAGATTTTCTTTTTAAAGAAATAGAACGTCAGAAAGAATGAGACCAAGCACTGCCAAAACATACCTTACAGGAAGAGCTGATTGAAACATAGCATTTAAAGAAAATAATTGATGAAAATTTTGATGACATTTTTCTAAGATGAATGATTCTTCACTTTAAAAAAATTCCAGGAAATTTATTTATCAAAATGTTTGTTTTGAAAAATTGTGATATTTACAAATGAGAGTTTATATTTTAGAAACTGTGATTGAACTGGCCAATCAAAACTGGGAAGGCAAACAGAACAAATCCTACCCCCAACACTGAAAAATGGCAAACAAATATTGAAAATTTTCTGGTGACAATTTTTTTAAAATTGAACAATTTTTAGAATCAAAATACTTAAGGAAAAATTTCATTTTTGAAAAACTGTCAAGTTTTGTAAGAAGAATGAAAAATTGTGACCAGCTGTACTGTTAAGATTGTAATGAATGAAGTTCACATGGATCCCTGCCTCATTCACGTGCAGTCCACTGCAGGTAGGATTACTCTTGTTATTTATTTTATATTGTAGTGCCCCAAAATGTGCTTGGTGCTGTTTATAACTTACTGTTTATTTTACTGCATCTTAAGGTTACCATTCAGTAAATGAGGTAGAGCTCCTATGGAGTTCACTCTGTTTCTCACTAGGCTGCTAACTAGATCACAAGATGCATCCCATATTTCTCCTTGGACTAGTTGGTAATTATTAAAAGGGCTCCAATTAAAAAAAAAAATCCCACAGTTATAAGCATGCTGTGACTTCTTTTCACACCAATTTTTTGCACAACACCAGCTGTTTCAAACAGTGTTCAAGATTTCTTTTTGTATAAGTGTATCATTCCCCCTACTCTCCTTATTCTCAAAAATGACTGAATCATTTTTGCTCAGATTTTCTGAGGTAAAATCCACATTTTGCCAAGCACCAAACCTGGAAAATTTATCTTTAAAATTAAGTTCCCAATAAATGAGTGAGTGAAAACAGGAGATTAGAATGGAAATGCTTTGGCAACCTTAACTAGAGTTTTTGCTAGTGCTCTAACCATAAAAAGGGGTAATCAACCCATATGCTTCAGGATATCAGCCACCTCTTTGTTCGTGGAGCTAGGCAGAAACTTCCCCACGGGTATTTTTTTGCATAGCTTACTATTATGTGGGCACTACACCTTCCTATGAAGCATGTGGTATTGGTGACTCTTGGAGAAAGACTCCTGGACTAGATAAACCATTGGTCTGATCAATATGCCCATATTCTATGGGAATATCAGGTTCCCATAGAAACTCAGATTGCTCATCCATCTGGCATGTGTTTCTTGTACAATGTTATCTTTCTGTTGCTCTTTTGCTGCTAGTTGAAATAGGAAAAATCCTAATTAATGTAAGGAAATATAGCTGATTTCATGATGCTTTATTTTTTATTTTTACATACATACTAGCTACTTTGCCTATAATAAGTAAATTGTGATTAAGAATGGCAGTGGATTATACAGAATTTTAGCAAGATAAGGAAAATGAAGCCTTGTATCCCTTAAATGAGCGCATTCTCAGTCAAGAGTGCTTGACTGTAGTTATAAAGAGAGTTACCCACAATAGTTAGTATGGAAAGGAAACCCTAAGTAGAACATGCCATTGTGGCCTTTGAGCGGTTCCCATCTCTTCTATTCAGAGAGCAGAGTTAACTGAGGATAGCAAGAACAAACTGTACATGCGCTTGAGAAAAAGAACTTGACTTGGCAAGTTGGCATAAGTGTAGCACAATATATTACACTTTCTGCTGGGCTCATTCTCTTACTGTCATTGACCAGATCTGTTCAACGGTTGCCATTTTCGGTTTCGAGTAGAAGAAACCCCAATTTTCCCCCTTACTTTCCAAGAAAGTCTGTTTATGTAATCCATACCGGGTCTTTCTAGGAAGCTGTTCAGAATTTTTTTTTGGGGGGGGGGCGCGATGCAGGAACAAACATTAGACCTGAGAGAGCTTGAAATATAAAACAAAAAAGCATGTGTGAGGCATAATAAAACAAAGTGTGTATACGTGTTGTTCTCACAGAGTATTTCGCTGAGCCCGGGCAACGGGAAAGCATGCATAGCTAACACTCCTGACTGTGTGAAACCCTTTGTATACTCCAGAGTCTCTGCAAGAGACCTTGATTACAGAGTTTGGCATGATACCCAATACATTTTTTGGAATAGTTTCTTGTCCATCACTGACACTTGTAATGAGAAATTTATACACCATCCAAAGAGGATAAATTAATTTCCGACGCTTCAAACTCAGGTCAACAATGGCTACTGGCAGTGCCTATTATTTGCCTTTTTTATTAAAAAAAAAAAACAAAACAAAACCAAAAACAACAACAAGAAATTGCTCTTCTTCATGGTAATAGCATGGTAAACACACTGGGTATAGTGGAGATAGAATCTTGGCAACCACATAGGCAACTAATAGGTCAGGATAAAATATTTCATTTTTCATTGCAAAATTAAAATTTTCTACAGTATGTAAGGTTTAATATATTCCCATGGTGGTTTTATTAGGAAATCTGTATTTTAGCTAATGAAAGGTTTTATTTTCAGAAAAAAAAAAAAGTGGGGCAAGATAAATTAGATTTTATTTTTATATAATTCAGTTAATAGTCGAGGACTGATCTAGGAACTGGCCTCACCATGTTGAGAACTAAATGCAAATCTCATTTGTTCAGTTTAGCTGTTTCACATTACATCTAGATGGCTCTCCCACGAAGCAAAACCAACCAAGAACACCCCAGCCCTTTTTTTTAAACTAATGAAACTATTTCTCCTCAAGTCCTGGAAACAAGAGAGAGAGAAATTACTATTATTTTCTTGGGAGATACCATAATGATAGAGGCCTTAGAACTTAGAGCAGTGATATTCAGCCTGCAGCTGTTGAGCCACAAATGGCTTTTTACTAGGTTTCCTGGGGCTCTTTGCAGCACATGTTATTAAAACACTGTGATTTAATTGTTAACCAATCAGGATGGTTTCACTGTGTTATTAACCAATAAAATGATGAAACTTGCACTAAGTTATTAATTTATGTGCTGTGAGAATAATATATGAAATTAAATACTTTCCCTGTCATTCACGCTACTGTGGCTCTTTTGGGTAATGCCGTTCACTAATTTGGGTCCTGAACCACTGAGGTCTGAGTATCACTGTCCTTGATAAATTACTAAGCCGTAATTCTGTCAGGTGGGTAAATTCCCTTTAGTTGCTCTCTGAGTTGGGTAATTTATTACATTCTCTCACTGGACATAAGAGGGTCACATTTCTCAGCTGAACTTTGTCTTCAGTAACAATGTTTGTGTGCATTTTGTGTTGCATGTGCAAGGTGAGTGTGTGCGCAAGACCGATAATTGCACACTTTGTCATCAGCAATCTCTTGATTTGAGGATGATTTCTACCACGTTTTTTTTTACATATGGGTCCTGAGATGACTCAGAAGTCAATCCTGGCACTGCAGATCTGCATGCAGTAGATATAGACATTTCCTAACGGGTCAGCTGCCTGCTTGCAGAATTTTTTTTCCTTCCTTCTCTCTCTCTCTCTCTTCAGCTTTGAGGGCAAGATGCTTCTCCTCAAAGCGGGCCACTGCCTGATGGAGGATATGGAACCATTGAGGTTGGTTGATGGCTTGCTCTTCCCAACTTATGATGTCCATATCGGTTTTCTTCAGATATGCCTTCAGGGTCTCTTTGTAACGTTTCTGCTAACCACCACAAGATCTTTGACCATAGATGAGCTGAGAGTAGAAGTTTGTTTTGGGAGATGAAAATCTGGCTTCTGCATACAATGTCCTGGTACATCGGGATCATTGCCTCAATGCTGGTGAGATTGCCTTCAGTGAGGATGCTGGTATTAGTGTGGTGATCTTCCCATTTGAAGTGAAGGATCTTCCAGAGACCTCACTGATGATACCTCTCCAAACTCTTAAGGTGTTGGCAGTAGGTCACCCTAGTTTCGCATTCATAAAGGCGTGTAGGATTGACAACTGTCTTATAGACCTGAATCTTGATGTCCTTCTGTAGGTAATAATCCGTGAAAATGCCTTGGAGCAATTTCCCAAAGGAAGCACTTGCAAACTGGATCCTGTGCTAAATCTCACTGTCAGTTTTTGCATTTTGAGAGAGTGGCTACCAAGGTAGCAAAAATGCTTGACTGTCTCTTGACAATCAATGATGGATCATGCGCAAGACAGGAGGTCGCTGATAGAGACTTCAATCTTCTTGATGTTAAGGGAAAGTCCTAGGTTTTGGTAAGCTTGTGTGAAAAAATCCAACTGCAGACACTAAAACCTCTTTGTGCACAGTCACCCAAATGCAGGATTTTTGTGTGCCAACTTCCTTGACATAGTTAGGAAGCCTGATGATAAATGAGAACTTAGATGTTCTGGATTGTGTAGTAATGGCATACAAATACCCGTAATAAATACTAAAGAATGAAATAAATGTTAGTATATAGGATATATTTTAAATTAATATAATATGGACCTGATCTGGACAACTGAGGTCAATGAGAGCTGCTTTGTTGATTTCACTGGGCATAGTATCAGGGCCTGCATGCACATACACTTTTATATTAATAATACTTAGATTGTAAGTTCCTTGGGGCAGAGACAGTCTTTTTGTTTGTGTTTGTACAGCTCCTGGCACAATGGGGTCCTAGTCTATGGTGGGGTCCTTAGGCATTACTGCAATATAAAGAATAATAATTATATCTTTAATTGACTGAGGCATGTTCATGGGACTAAAAGTGGTTTAATGCTCTGGCCCTCATTGCTCTTTGACAGATTTTGACTAGCAATTGGCTAACATGGTCACATGACATTGCCTTGGCCTATTAAATTGTTTACCATTTTGATCCCTTCTTCCTTGATAGACTGCTTCCTTCAAGCTCTTTCTGTTCAGTCCATCTTTCAGCTACTTCATTTTAAAAAAAGTCCTTACTGTGGCCGATTTCCCTTTTATCTCCCCTGTTCTTTCCTTGTGTCCTCCATGCACACAGCATTGCTTTGACTGTAGTGGGTACTGCCCACCTTTGGGGCTCAGACCCGGAGATGGTATTCATGGAAAATGTGGATTTTAAGGGGGCATACAGAATTCTTCCCCAAGGAGGCAAGTGAACAGAACATTAGACTTATGAAAGGAGCTCACAGCCAGCCTGGCTGTAAAATGCTGCAAGGCTATTGGGTGAGCAGTATTCTACAAGACATGACAGGATCTTGATAATTAAGTCTAGGCTTTTTGTAAGTATCCGTTTGTTTCCAATACTTCCACTTGCTACTATTGATTCTCTATACTTTGTTAAATAAATTTATACTTGATTTCACTGTAAACATGTCTAAGTGCTACGTGTCAAGTGGAGCAGTGATCTGAGGTGGAACTGGTAAGCTGGGATCTACTGCTTCTTTGGAGGCAGCAAATCTGTGAAAACTGGGAGTGTCCAGCGGACACTAACCTGTAGTTAACCTAACCTATATAACCTAACCTAACAATATAACCAATATAGGTTAACCTAACCTATATAACCTAACAATAACCTAATACAGGATATTAACCTGTAGAGAAACAGTGGGGCTTGTAAGGTCTAGAGGGGAGCATTTGTGTGGCCTGTGACTGGTGAAAAAGAGAAAATTGAGAGGAGGGAAGATCTTTCCTCTCTTGCTGTTACACAACACCTAAGGAGGCCTTATGTTTAGCAGACGATGCATTGGAATGCTGGGGCCCAAAGGTTTCGTGACTGCGGCATTATTAGGGGTGCTGTCAGCTGGAACGTAGAGCCCAGATGTTGCTAGGACAGATGCAGGTGTTAGGGGAGCTGTCGGCTGGAATGCTGGGCCCTGGAGATTCAGTGGCATTTGGGCAGCTCACCTTTGAGAGGCAAGATGTCGGAGGAGGAAGGGGAGGTAGATATGCCGGTGCTGAGCTCTAGCACCCTCGCTGAGTGCAGGGTTCCAGGTGAGGGCGTACCAAACATGCACATGTAATATGTTCAGTCTTCGAGCTCATTCTTTACTCAGGTCAATGTTTTATTTGCTTTTTTGACGGCTGCTGAGAATCCAATTGTCTGGCGCCACTAAGGCTCAGAGAAGGAAATATTCTGGCTGGGGGAAAGCATAGGCCAGAGCCCCTTCTGTCAATCCGTGCATCTCTAAACCCCTCACCAAAACAGCTCTGTGAGGGGGCGAGCCCTGTCTGTTATGGAAGGTCCAGTGTCTTCAGATAGCTTCAGCTGAACCCATTTCCTGGCAAACACCATGCTGAAGAGGTTCATCTGCTGCCTTTCCATTGCAGTCCTAGAGTTGCAAACTACACATTTGAGCACTGTGGGGCTTCATCCTGGGGCTCACTGGGGGTTTTTCAGTGAAGAATTTTTTGTTGCAAAATCAATGTCAAAATGGTTTGTGGAAATATATCTGTTTCAGTGACATTCGGAAGGTTTCTCAGGTCCAGGATGTAATTTCTGGGCAAAATGAGACAGTTTGCTCTCCCCAGAAGAGCCAATAGCCCAATGGTTAAGAGGCTTTCACCTGGACTGTGAGCAACTCAGGTTCAAATTCTGATCCAAATCTAGCAGAGTTTGGGGAGTACACTAACCAATGGGCTATAGAGTCAGTCTCTCTCAATGTTTTCCGTTGGAGCTGTTCCTCTTTGTAGAGACTGACTTTATAGCCTGATGGGTAGGGCACTTGCTGGGGAAGTAGGAGATGCATGTTCAAGTTCTTACTCTGAATCAGGCAGAGTAGGGATTTGAACCTGGGCTTCCTATCTCAGAGGCTAGTACACAAACCCATTGCTTATGGTGGGGGTTGAGTTGCTCACTCTTTTTTGTGAAAAATGTCAAAAGGTCTCATTTTTGTTCCAAAACCAAAGGTCAAAATATAGGAAGTTTTTTCCTAAATGGAATTCTTGTTTCCCAGCCAGCTCTTAATCCTTAATTAGTTCAGGTAATAAAGTAAGGTCATGGGTGTCTGGATTTAGCACTCTGTAATGTATGGTTCAATAAAGATATGATTACCATTTCATTAACGTTTTCCCTACGATTCAGGGAAGAGGAAGTTATTCTCTTGTAATTGGTACCTCTCTGGGGGACTGTACTTGTTAAATCATTATATATGATGTGATAACGTAGGTGCACTGAACAGATTATCTGCTGATTAGAACTACTAGGATTTACTGATAGTTGCATATGATTAATGTCAAAACCTTTCTGAACAGAGAGTGGAGAAATTCATTCCAAATCCACTCATTCATTTACTCTTTAATGATAGCTAGTATATTAATAAGGTTATCACTGAGAATTTCTAGGCAGAGATGCTTGGAAATCCCTCTAATATTGCAGTTTGGATTTGTGGGCATTTCCACCTGGTGCTTCAGTTGAACAGAGAATTATTCCCTTCCTGTCCTAATATCATGGTTTAGCTGTGCACTTTTTAAAAAAGAAGCCATGTTCTTCCCCAAGAGGTGCCTGCGTTTCAGTGGTAAGACAAATGAGCATCAGCTGCATTGTTCAGAGCTGGATCCAAACTTTTCCAGTGTCCCTGGGTGTTTTCATTGAGACCTTCTCTTTACCTACTTTGTAAAACACTTTGGCATGAAAAGCCCACGATATATGTAAATTATAATTTTACTACTGGACATTCATTTATATGGACTAAAAAAAAGTGACACAGAAACTAAGGGCCAGATTCAATCCTGGTGTAAGCAGGCACAAAGCCGTTATCTTCAGCAGAGTAGCACGAGGACCAAAATCAGCCCAAAGTATACAAAGAAACAAAAGTACTGTACTTAAAAAGCATATTTGCTATACGTAGGAAAGCTACTTACAGTAACAGTATTTCCTCAGTAAACCTCAACTGGATCAGATGAATGGGGATGTGGGACGGGAAGGAAAGGCGAGCTGATAATATATTTCTGTCACTGAAAAGAAAACCGGAACTGCTAGCTTGTTATAATTACATAACAGATGATGTATTGTACAGCTTGTACCCTCGCTCCCAGAGTAGAGGTGGGTAAGCCAAAGGAGGCTTGAGCCTGGCTCAAGCTGAGTGGCTGACTTTGGCCTGGCTCCATATCCATGAATAAAGACAAGTTAAGGAAGAGCCAAGCCAGTGAGAATATGTTGGCATCATCATAGTCGCTGTTCACAGTAACTAGATTGTTATGCATAAAACAAAACCTCCCTGAAGACAGGATTCTGGCTTCTCTTGTACTAGTACATAAGTCTGGAGGGGAGGTAGGGAAAAGTCTTGGGAGACATTTTTGCTCACCTTATTCTCATGTGCAGAGGGCGGTCCGAGCCCTGTCTTCCCTGAGTGGGAAGGGTGGGGTCTCATTGCACCATCAATAGCAATAAGACATAACCCACTTCCACTTTGATCAGCGCTCCAAGGCTAGTGCTGCTCATTAAACCCTTTTACAGGCTGCAGCAGTTGCTGACCCTGCATGAACTTGTTTAGCACCCAAGCAGGCATTCTGCCTACAGTAGCTCAGTCCTCCACAGTTACATTCTCTCCAAGAATCGCTGCTGGTATAACTATGGCTAAGAAATGGTACAGAGGACTCCGACTGAGTGCTCCTCTTACCTTGCTTTTATAATGCAAGAGCAAGGGGGCATTCAATCAATGAAATCGAAAGGCAAATTTTTTAAAACATTTTTCTACACAATGCATTAGAATTCGACCTGCGAAATTGTCACAACTTTATCTCTAGCCACTACTTTGATAGTGGCATCTGTTGGGAAGAAATTTTTCCCCAGGTCAGACTGGCAGTAACCTTGGCGGTTTTGCCCTCTTTGGCAGTGTGGGGCATGGCTTACTTGCCAGGATCACCTGGGTATCTCTCACTTCATCAGTTCCCTGGCATTGCAGGGGCATCAGGGATGGTTCACCTCCATTCTCCTTGTCCTCTGCCTGAAGCGCACCGTTGTTTAGTCTCCTGAGGGCTGTAATACTTTGATGTCATTCCAGTTGTTGGGTCTCCTGTATTCGGGGTCCAAGCCTACATTTGTGCCCCCGCCGCCTCAGGCACTCCCCCCGGCAGGAGGGGTCCTGGCGCTGCCCCCCAGCTACCACAGGGAGTAGGGTGTCTGCACCTACAGGGGGGAGGGGGCACAGATGCAGGCTTGGCTCCACCGCCCCGTCCCTCCCCACACTTACCCACCGCCTCTCCTCCTCCAGCCCTGTAGACCAGCACCAGCTTGGATGGGGGTGGCCTCACCACCCCAGCCTGGGGGGTGCTGGGACTCGGCTGGCCCTTCACGGTGCATGGGGTGGAGGGGTGCAGAAGCAGCCAACCCTCACCCTCCTGCCTCCGCTGCCCGTCATAAAGGGCCGGACCGGTGCCCTGCATTTACCCATCACTCCAGCTGTGCAGCAGTGCTGGCTCAGATGGGGTGGCCACACCCCATGGCCTATATGGGGTGTGCTGGGCTGGCCCTTCATGATGCACAGCGGGTGGGGTACGCTGGAGAGGCTGACACCACCCACCCTGCACGTTGTGAAGGGCCCTCCTGCAAGACAACGCCCGGGGCCTGCCCTCCTCCCCCCTTGACACACCACTGGGTTTATTGGTATGTGGTTAGTGTTGGGATGTGTTTAATGGGCTGTGATATACAGATGAGATGATCTAGTGGTCCTGTCTGGTCTTAAACTCTCTGACTCAAAAGCCTAACTTTCCTCCTTTTTTCCCCATGGGCAGATAAATCTCTCTCTCTCTTTTTCTCTTTCTCACCTTGCTATATGCAACTGTTGCTGCGAGAAAGCCAAGCTCCAGAAGTGAGTTTTATGTGATCTTGTGAAAGCTGGAAGATTAATAGCCATCCTCATTTCCCATAGTAATAGACCTTTAAAAAACCTCTGCACCAAAGCCATCTTCTGCTCTCACAAGCTTCCCCTTGAGATTGGCTGCTTCATTGTTCCCGAAGAATGTAACTGCTGAGGGAGATCAGGATCATGGTGAGAGAAACATTCTCTTTGATATTTGGGGCAAAAATCTGTGGAAAGCTTTGAAAATTAGGACCAAGACTTTGAATTTGTGGAAGAAACAAAAGGCACACACATAACTGCAGGGATTTGGGCTGGCTACAACCAATGGAGAAGTTACAGCCTCTCAAAGAAAAGCCCCCCAAGAATTGTTTTATAATAGAAACTGTTAAGCAAATCTAAGCATCTCTATGAGAACTGCTTGTATTACAGAGGCCCCATGTAAGATTAGGCCCCCGTTGTGCTAGGTCCTGTACAAACAGAGTGAGAGACAAGAGCTTATAATCTAAATTGACAAGCCAGGCAAAAGGTGGGAGGGGAAAATGATTTGCCCAAGTTCACACAGCTGTTTAGTGGCATAGCCAAGAATAGAATCCAGGGCTCCCGAGACTCGGTCCAGTGCCCTTTCCACTGCATGCCGATTCTTTAGTCCACCTCCTGCCTGCTTGCACTTGAGCTCACCTTTGTACATACACTCAATGCCCCCATACATTCGGGTACGCACACGCGTGCACACTCACACCACATACATGCATGTACAGAATTCCTACCAAAAAGAAAAAGGATAAGCAAAACAATCGCAGGCTCTTACCACCTTTTATGAAATGAAGCCTGGCACAGAAATATAGTTGAGCCTGAACAAAAAGCCTGATTCAAACATCCTTGAACTTTGAGGAAGGTTCAGATCTGGCTCAGCTTTACACAAAACCCAAAACAACACAAGGAAACTATCATCACAGCTTTTGCCTTAGTGACTGTCCCAAAGTTGACTGTTTTGTTTCTCTGCGGAGATGCCTACAAAATGCTTGACAACAGTTAGGTAGCCTGTCTGCTGTGATCACTGGTAACTTTGCTAATCATGACCTTTTCACTGTTACCTTGTGCTTCCCTCCTCTATTTAAGAACAGGAACATGAGAATGGCCATACTGGATCAGACCAATGATCCATCTAGTCCAGGATCCTGTCTTCTGGCAGTGGCTGGTTCCAGATGCTTCAGAGGGAATGAACAAAACAAGGCAATTTATCAAGTTAAACAACTCCTGTTGTCCAGTCCCAGATTCTGGCAGTCTGAGGTTTAGGGACCCCAGAGCATGGGGTTGTGTCCCTGACCATCTTGACTAATAACCATTAATAGGCCGATCTTCCATGAAAAGATCTAATTCCTTTTTTAACCGAGTTGTACTTTTGGTCTTCAAAGTATCCCCTTGTCATGAGTTCCACAGAGTGACTGGGTATTGTGTGAAGTACATCCTTACATTTGTTTTAAGCTCTGTTGCCTATTAATTTCATTGAGTCACCCCTGGTTCTTGTGTTATGTGAAGAGGTAAATAACATTTCCTTATTCGCTTTCTCCACACCATTTGTGAATTTATAGACCTCTGTGATATCTACCCTCACTCGTCTCTTTTCCAAACTGAAGAGTCGCAGTCTCCTTCATCTCTTCTCAAATAGAAGCGGTTCTTTACCCCCAATCATATTTCTTGCTCTTCTCTGTGCTTTTCCCAATTCTAATATATCTATTTTGAGATTGGGAGGGCTGAGCGGGGGCGGGCGGAAGACCAGAACTACACTCAAGATGTGGGCATGTCATGGATTTATATAGTGATATTAGGATATTATCTGTCTTTTTAATTATCCATGTCCTAATGGTTCCTAACGTTCTGTTAACTTTTTTGACTCCTGCAGCACATTGAACAGATTTCTTTTTTCAGAGAACTATCTCTTGAGTGGCAACAGCTAATTTGGACCTTGTCATTTTGTATGTGTAATTTAGATTTTGTTTTCCAACGTGCATTACTTTACATTTATCAACACTGACTTTCATTAGCCACTTTCTTACCCAGTCACCTAATTTTGTGAGATACCTTTGCAACTCTTCAGTCTACCTTGGACTTAACTATCTTGAGTAATTTAGTACTGTCTGCAAACTTTGCCACCTCACTGTTTGCCTCTTTTTTCAGAACATTTATGAATATGTTGAACAGCACTGGTCCCATTATAGATCCTTGGGGGACACCACTACTTATTTCTCCCCACTGTGAAAACTGATAATTTATTCCTACTCTCTGTTTCCTATCTTTTCACCAGTTATTGATCCCTGAGAAGACCTTTCCATTACTCCATACTTTGTTTAAAAGCCTTTGGTGAGGGACCTTGTCAAAGGCTTTCTGAAAGTATAAATGTTCTATCTCCATTGGATCATCCTTGTCCACATGTTTGTTGACAGCCTGGAAGAATTCTAATAGATTGGGGAGGCATAATTTCCCTTTACGAAAGCCATGTTGACTGTACACCAACATACTGTGTTTATCTATATGTTTGATAGTTCTGTTCTTTACTGTGGTCTCAACCAATATGCCTGGTGCTGAAGTCAGACTTACCATACTGTAATTGCCAGGATACCTTCTGGAAACTTTCTTAAAAATCAGCATCACATTAGCTATCTGACAGTCATCTGGTACAGAAGCTGATTTGAGCATTAGGTTACATACCACAGTTAGTAATACTGCAATTTCATATTTGAGTTCCTACAGAACCCTTGGGTGAATACCATCTGCTCCTGGTGACTTAATTCTGTTTAAGTTATCAATTTGTTCCAAAACCTTTTCTATTGATACCTGAGTCCTGGATAGTTCCTCAGATTTGTCACTGAAAAAGAATGGCTCAGGTGTGGGAATCTGCTTCTCATCTTCTGCGGTGAAGACAGAGGTAAAGAATTCATTTAGCTTCTCTGCAGCGGCCTTGTCTTCCTTAGCACCTCAATCATCCATAGAATCACAGAATATTAGGGTTGGAAGGGACCTCAGGAGGTCATCTAGACGGACCCCGTGCTCAAAACAGGACCAACCCCAAGTAAATCATCCCAGCCAGGGCTTTGTCAAGCCAAGCCTTAAAAACCGCTAAGGATGGATATTCCACCACCTCTCTCAGTAACCCATTCCAGTGCTTCACCACTCTCCTAGTAGAAGTTTTCCTAATATCCAACCTAGACTTCCTACACTGCGATGAGACCATTGCGCCTTGTTCTGTCATCTGCCACCATTGAAAACAGCTCAGCTCCATCCTCCCTGGAACCTCTCTTCAGGTAGTTGAAGGCTGCTATCAAATCCCCCCTCACTTTTCTCTTCTGCAGACTAAACAAGCCTAATTCCCTCAGCTTCTCCTCCTAAGTCATGTGCTCCAGCCCCCTAATTATTTTTGTTGCCCTCTGCTGGACTCTCTCCAAATTGTCCACATCCTTTCTGTAGTGGGGGTCCCATACTCGAAATGTCACCTCATCAGTGCAGAATAGAGGGGAATAATCACTTCCCTTGGTCTGCTAGCAATGCTCCTACTAATGCAGCCCAATATGTCATTAGCCTTTTTGGCAATAAGGGCATATCCAGCTTCTTGTCCACTGTAACTCCCAGGTCCTTTTCTGCAGAACTGCTGCCTAGCCAGTCAGTCCCCAGTCTGTAGCTGTGCATGGGATTCTTCTGTCTTAAATTCAGGGCTCTGCACTTATCCTTGTTGAACCTCATCAGATTTCATCCAACCCATACTCCTTTAACTTGCTGGCAAGAGTAGTGTGAGAGACTGTATCAAAAGCTTTGCTAAAGTCAAGATGTATCAAGTCCACTGCCTTCCCCACATCCACAGAGCCACAGAACCTGTCATCTCATCATAGAAGGCAATCAGCTTGGTCAGGCATGACTTGCTCTTGGTGAATCCACGCTGACTGTTCCTTATCACCTTCCTCTATTCCGAGTGCCTCATAATGGAATCTTTGAGGAACTGCTCCACGATTTTTCTGGGGAACTGAGGTGAGGCTGACTGGTCTGTAGTCCAGGGGCCGCACTGATTATTTGACAGGCTTCCTGCTTCTGGTGTACTTAAAAAAATTGTGTCACTAGTTTTCGTTTCTTTTGGTAGTTTCGTTTCTTTTGGTAGTATTGTTTTTTGGCCTGCCTAATTATATTTTTACACTTGACTTGCCAGAGTTTATGCTTCTTTCTATTTTCCTCAGTAAGTTTTGACTTCTAATTTTTAAGGGATGTCCTTTTATCTCTGAACACCTCTTTTATTCTGTTTGGCCATGGTTTCTATTCCTGTTTTTTGGTTGTTTTTTAAATTTAATTTGGGGTATGCATGTAGTTTGGCCCTCTATTATAATGTTTTTTAAAAAGCTTCCAAGTAGCTTTCAGACATTTTAATCTTGTGACTGTTCTTTTTAATTTCTGTTTGACTAGCCTCCTTGTTTTTGTGGAATTCCCCTTTTTGAAGTTAAACGCTGCTGTGGTGGGTTACTTTGAAATATTTCTCCCATAAGGATGTTCAGTTTAATTACATTATGGTCACTGTTACTGATCAGTTCAACTATATTCACCCCTTGGACCAAGCTCCTGTGCACCACTTAGGACTAAGTCAGGAATTACCTCTCCCTTTTTGGGATCCAGGATTAGCTGATCCAAAAGCAGTCATTAGCGGTGTCTAGAAAATTGAGCTGTGCATCCCATCCTGAGATAGTTGAAATCCCCCATTATTACTGAGTTTTCCGTTCTTGTTTCTGTAGCCTTTCTAATCTAATCTGAGCAGTCACTGTCACCATCTTGGTCAGGTGGTTGATTGTATATTTCTATGGCTATACTCTTATTATGCAAGCATGGAATTTCTACCCATAGAAATTTTATGGTACAGATTGATTTATTTAAGGTGTTTACTGTATTTGATTCTGCTCTCTTTCACACACAGCGCCACTCCCCCACCAGCATTACCTACTTGGTAATACCAGGGTACCAAATATATAGTAATGACAATGTCCATTGATTATCATTGTTCCACCAAGTTTCTGGGATGTCTATTATATCAATATCGTCATTTAATACCAAGCACTCAAGTTTACCCATCTTAGTAGTTAGACTTCTTCCATTTGTATACAAGCACTCATAAAATTTAGCAATATTTAGCTGTCTGCCTTCATATTATGTAATTGAATGGGACTCTTTCATGTTTGATTGTTTCTCTTCAGTTCTTATCCCTACTTTATCAGTTTCTATCCTCTCCTCTGTACTAGGATATAGTTTTCCCTTAATAAAACCTCCTGTAAGGGATGTGTCTGTCTGAACCATATGCTCCTCTGCATCTGTTGGCTTTCCTTTAGTCCTTAGTTTAAAAATTCCTCTGTGACCTTTTAAATTTTACATGCCAGCAATCTGGTTCTCTTTTGGTTCAGGTGGAGCCTATTGTTCCTGTATAGGCTCTTCCTTTCCCAAAAGATCCACCAGTTCCTAATAAACAACCTGTTGTATTCACCTGTGTCTCTTGTCATATACTTATTATGATTATATTACAACAATACACACCCCAACCAAAATCATGGTTCATTGTGCTTTATAAACATATAGTAAAAGAACAGCCTCTGCCCCAAAGATCTTGCAGTCTATGTAGACAGGACAGCCAGAGCGCGGTAGAAAGTAGTTTCTTCAGTTTAGTTTAGTTTTTAAAGAAGGGAAACTGAGTTACAAAGTGATTAAATAACTGGCCTATGGTCACACAGAGAATCTGTGGCAGAGATGTGAAATGATCCCAGATCATCTGAGTTTCAGTTCAGTGTCTAAACCCCAAGACCATTCTTTCTCTCTGGTGTTTTAGTCAACATAGATTGTAAACTGGCTGGGGGCAAGACCCATGTACCTAGCAGATGGGGGATTCAGCCTTAATTGGGACCTCTGGATGCTGCTACAACAACAATAATAATAAATAAATTGTTCAAATAAAGTTTGATAATCAGTATTAGACACTAAAAGGAGACAGCACTCATTCATAGATCCTCAATCAACTACCATTCAAGACTGGACCACCATGCTTTGTTAGAAAATTCGCTGTCAGAAAGAATCCTTGACGATGGAAACTCTCTGGGCTCAATATGACAGTCAGGAAATAAGCGTTTGGAGACACTTCTTTGTGCTGGATCAAGCTCAGTGTTCTATTTCTGAGTCATACAACACACAGTGGGATTCCAGATGCTAAGGAGATAAATTATTTCCCAGCTGTTGTCAAAACGTTGAGGCTAGGGAAATACATAGAGATGGATGCAAGTTTAAAGTCAAACTGAGGTAAATTAATCCTAGAGGGATGAGTTATTTATTAACAGACTTGCATACTCTTATGATGATTCCAGCGAGAACAGTGAATGTTGTGACCGGGTCGGCGTGAGTGTGGAATTGCCTTTTAACTTAAAGAGGGATTATCACGAATGCTCAGCATTGGCCTAACTCTGCTGCTGTTAAAGTCAAGCACAGGTTTACCACTGACTCCAGTAAAAGGAGGATCAGGTTGACGCTGAACACTTTTTTGAAAATCTTATCCCAAATATAGAGGTAGATATATATATTTATAAATAAAGGAATATCTAATACGATGTTACCATATTTGTGCCGTGTTCCTGTTGGATTGTTACCACCTTTATTGGGGTATAGGCGAGTTTTATTTCAGATGAGATGGACACTTCCTCTCATTTTCTTTCCCTTGAAAGTAAAAAAGTATTAATAACAAAATGTATCTTGAACTACTCAAGACAGGGATTAAGTCGTCTTGATTGGTAACTAAGAAATCGTCACTATTTAACATCTGATAATGATGGGCCACATTTTCAAACATTTGCCTTATGTTAGGTGTTTCCTAGAATGCTGTTTCAGTTCTTAAAACATTATCTAGGCACCTAAAACAGATATTAAAATACTTAAATAGGGGTTTAGGTGTTTAATTCTAGGTACCCATATGGAAAATATGGCCTGATAATAACTTGGAAAAGTTAAGGATCCCTATGTACCATCCACTTGGCCATTTTGCTTGAGTTGGGCTAGGTCCCTGTCTGATATAAATCATTGTAGCTTCATTACATCGTCTGATGTTCCAGTCCATTATCTGTTTGTTTTTCCTGGTTAAATGTGATCTTCCAAAGAATATTGTTTTCTATTAGTGTACATCATAAGATATATAGGATGCAGGCCATAACCAAGATTACAGAGTGGGAGAAATCTTGAGTGAAATCCTGGCCCCACTGTAGTCAATAGGAGTTTTGCCACTGACTTCACTGGTGCCAGGATTTCGTGTCTTAACTTTTGGAGTTTTCAGCCCTTTGATGACTTGATTTCTCCACCCTGACATTTCATTTAATGCTAGTTTTTGCGTTCTAAAGATATAGTAGCCAGTAAACCACATAATTCAATCCTAATAGAAATGTACAATGTGTTTCTGCCTCTGTCTTCTTCAAGCACCAAAGGATATATCTCTCTGGCTTCAACACTGCTGGAACTGAAACTGTCTCCAAACTCACAGCTGAGCAGTTCAGTGTGTATTCCATGAAACGGCCACAGAATTCTAATTACGGCAATGGGAGTTGCCTGGAGAAATGTAATCCTCAAATTCAAGTCACTCAGGAGACAATAAATACAGATAATATATTGAAACCCATTCAGGAAACAATATATACAGACAATATATCTTAAAGTGATCTAATCAAGATCTTCAGGCCTTGGCACTCCTCAGTGGATATAATGTCCTAGTGAATTCACCAGAAGCTATTATTATTTTAACCTTTATACTGCAGAAGCAGTTTGATGCTCTGGTCACGGTCACAGCCTTTTTTTTGTTAGATGCTATGCGAACTTACAGAAAGAATCCCTGACCCAAACAACTTACAGTTTGAGAAGGCAAGTAATTTCAGAAAGATCTAAAGGGAGGGAAGGGGGGAGGGGGACACAGTCCAATAGGTACATAGTTTATCTGTACATTTGTACATGTTTTGTTATAAATAAATAAAGCAAGAATCTGCTATTCCCATCTGCCCTTCCACCTAGCCGTCATTAATTTGCTGCTTTCTCAGAGACATCACAGCATAATAGGTCTTGAAAAGGGATTTGAGGGGGAGAATTTAAAGAGGGATTTGAAATACGTATGGTTCTGCATATTATACATTGCTTTGTGCAATCTATGTTTGCCTGTAGTGAATTGAGTATATTGATCTGAATGCAGATGGTTACAAGTCATACATCACTTTGGATTACAATAATGATATAGTATTTCTATTTGCACTTATGGATATATACATGTGCATATATATATATATATATATATAGGGCCAGCTGAAGATCAGGCCCACATTTGTTTTGCTTTAGCAAAAAGCTGGAATTCTCTGCAAAGCAAAATGATAAAATATAAATCTTTGTCCTCTTCATAACTCTCAACACAAGTTCTTTCTAGGACAAAGACATAAATAGTATCTCTGGTTGCTGAATTTCATCTGACACTCCTAGGCCTTTTAACATCACAGGCTACATTTCATTATTTCATGTTTATAGCCTTTGCTAGAATTCTTTACAGGGGGCTTTTCTTTGTGAGAGTAAGAGAAGGGAAAGGAAAAAAAGTTATTTTGAAAGGATTGCAAACAGTTCAGCCATCATGCAGTATAATTTTCCTTATCCACCTTTCCCCTGTGTTTACTACTTATGCAATTTATGTGGTTTCTTGACAGCAGTTAGTTCTTGATGGCATTTCATTAAAAAGCTCACCTGCACCCAGTGAAAGAGGTGATTTTTAGAATAAACATCCACACATCACCAATGCATCTTTCTAGGGTATTGTTCTTGTAATTTAAACAATTTTAAATGCCAAGATTTTAAGCTTTCTAGGCACCTGAGAATATTTCCACGTTTCAGATCATTTGAAAATCCAGACCACTGACAGGTACTAGTGAACATCATGTAAACTCTAAATATACCAATCATCTCCGCAGGTGCTGGGCATTAGGAAACGATGCACCTGCAGTTTTAAGGTTGAAGATGTTAGATCAGTCATATCCCCATCACCCACAGGATCGGTTTTCAAAAGGTTATTGCCAAAGCGTAACCACTTGAAAGTCCATCATTCAATCAGATTTCTGTGTCATGTCATTTTTCCGTAACGACTGGAGTAACTTGATCATCCATTTCTTGAGTCAAGTTTGGAGGTACTACAGCAGAGCTGTTAACTAATAGTTAATGCATTAATATGTTTTTTCCTTCCTGCTTCTGAATACTTATATTTGAGAGTGTGTCACAACCTTAATCAAAGGACAACTTGTCATGAATAGAAACCAAATCAATAGTCTCAGAATGGACCATTCCTCCCACTTCATGTTATTTGCATTTATGTTTAACCATAGCAGCCAAATTTGTAAATGGGATGCACATTTTTTCCACGAGAGAACCTTATCATTTGCCAATATGCTATTTTAATAAAAAATAATTGGAGCTTTTCCAATCAGAGCTGGCCAAGGCATTTAACTGTATACAGAATTATTCCTCCTGACATAAGTGTGCCATCCAGGAGCCTCCATTTATTGGGAAATATTCAATCAACTGGTAAAATAATTAGCATGGCTTGTACGATTGCCATTAACATTCTAATATCTAATTAGACAGACAAGGTGAGTGAGATAATATCTTTTACTGGAGCAACTTCTGTTGCTGAGAGAGACAAGCTTTTGAGCTACACAGAGCACTGCTTCAGGTCTGGGGTCTGGTCTACACTGCTGGTAAGAGTCTATGGGAGTTATGCAAGCTACGCTGAGTAGCTTGCGAACTCCCATTGATTTTGTAACTTCCATTTAGCGCTCCGTCTCCACTGTGCTGCATCGACAGGAAATGTGTATCCGTCAACGCAGTGTTATGCTTTTTGGGGAGGTGGTTTTATTAGATTGACTTCCAGATTGATTGAAAAAACGAGAGTCCTGTAGCACTTTAAAGACTAACACATTTCTGCAGGCATAAGCTTTCGTGGATTGCAAAAGTGGGTTGCAGTCCAAAAAAGCTTATGCCTGCAGAAATGTGTTAGTCTTTAAAGTGCTACAGGACTCTCGTCGTTTTTGCTGTATGCAGACTAACACGGCTAGCCCTCTGGAACTTTTCAGATTGATTGAGCGTGTCTTCACTGCTGCTCAGTCGAACCAGATAAATTGATCTGGCAGCGGCAAATTTATATTACTCTATATCTGACCTATCAGAACTCATTTTCAAAGGAAACCAGCAAAACACTTTCAAAAGATAAGCCTGGGAGCTTATATTCACAGCTTTGCTAGCTAGGACTCTGCTGTGGTCATTAAACTGTGAGTGCCTTTCCCAGATCTGAAGAAGAGCTCTGTGTAGTTCAAAAGCTTGTCTCTCTCACCAACAGGACTTGGCCCAGTCATCCACCTTGTGTCTCTAATATTGTGGGACTGACCCGGCTACAACAACACTGCATACAATAATTAGGTAATTGTCATTGGCACTGCAATACCTATTAGGCGCATGCAATTTGCGGAAGGGGTTGTGATGGAACAGACTGTGGATGCAGATGGTCTAACAGCAGGACTTCTAACCCACCTAAACTAAGATATTTTAATTAGCCGTATGAACCTGATCATTGTTAAAAGGTAAGACCATGCACTCATCTTCCCACCTTATACGTCCTTGTATTTTTGGAGAACATTTAAATAACCAAACTGATTTTAAATTGCAATAAAGCTTGATTGAAGTGGAATCATAATCTGGTTGTCATTTCATTTGACATTTAGTTTGTCATCACTTGGCTGAGAAATCCTTCCCGGTCTTCAGTTTGCAGATCTTAAACATTACCATGCAGGCTATTTCCTGAAAGTTATTGGGTGTAGCATAATCCAGATCTCAGCCAAGATAAATTTAAACCAGGAAAATAGGGATCAAAACAATAAGAAAAGCTAAATCTAGTTGTTATGACTAACATTAGAAATTAGATCTGGAAAAGATCTATTAGGTCATCTGTCCCGTTTGCATCAGACATTGTAGAACTGCTGCATACATTATATGGTCTAAAACAGACATTGCACTTAGGCAATCAGATGTAACCACAAATTTTTATTTCATCTTTGTTTACCTTGCAGGAAATGAAGAACAAACACCAAACAAATGCTGTGGGGAAAAACCCAGACATTTTTATAACTCTGTTAAGCAAATTTATGGAGCTATGTAATTAAAAAAAACCCAAAACATTAAACTGCTGTTCTACTCTACAAAGCCACGCCCTAAAAATATCTTTTTACTGAGTAGATCTGCTCCAAGGCATATGTACTTACTTAGGCACCGATCCTGCAAATAGTTATGCATGTGCTTAACTGTAAGAACATGGTTAGTCCTTTTGAATTAAATAGCACAACTCATTTGAGTAAAGATAAGTGCATGTGCAAGTGTTTGCAGGATCAGGGCTGTAAATTATAAGTCTTTAGTACAGGGACTGGCTTTTTGCTAAAAGTTTCTACTGTGTCTAATGCAAAAGGGGTCCTGATCCATGACTGGTGGTCTCTAGATGCTACTGTAATACAAATAACAAATATAATACTTTCTCTGCTTTTACTGTTCTTAGTGCTACAGAGCCAACAAAGATTTAGGAGTAAGATTCAAGCTAGGTAAAGCCTGATCTTGTACATGTATATGCACATGCTTGACTTTAAGCATGTGAATAGCTCCATTTCTTTCAAAGGGACTACTAAAATTTAACATTTAATGTTAAGCACATGTATAAGTGTTTGTTGAATCAGGGCCTAAATAGTAATTAAAGCGCCAAACTGCACAAATATAAACAAGGGCAGAATTTGGTAATGCATAAGCCAGAAAGAATAGACTTTAACCTTCAGATTTCAGGTTGGGGTTGCAGAACTGGAAATTATTAAACACAAGCTTTTACCTGTAACGTGAGCAAACGTTTTCTGGGGTCACTGAGAGAAAATATACATAGAATTTTATAATGCCATTTTTTAGAGTCAACTTTGAGAGATTTCTAAGCTTCCTGTTACAAACCGTTACTGGTGGTTAAAGTAGAGGTACTCAGATTCCACAGTGAAGGATATAATATAAAATACCAAATATAATGGATTTCTTTAAGAATTATATATTGATTTAAATTTGCCATTCTTGATCTCCATGTGTGATTGCCAAAAATTAGTTTGAAGAATCTAATTAAATGATGTGACTGCAATTAATTGATTTCCAGCAATTTCTAAAACACAAAAACCTTGTGACCTATAAAGTGCTGCAGCAGTCAGTAAATTCTCATTATTTCCCAAAGGGACAATTTCTGGTTACAAAACCACCACTACTGCTATGTACAAGCTAAACTGAAATATGTATTATTCTTTGTGCATATACAGGCACATCAAGAGCTATGAAATGAACAAATGATAGTCCCAACCTATTTGGTATCCAAATGGAAATGTTGTTTTTCCTTTGAAAACTCCTGAACTAAGGACATGGATATTTATTTAATCAATGGAAATAAATACATTTCTTTTATTGTCATATTAAGTAATTTTTGGCAATACTCTTTAATCTCAAGGGTTGGCTTATGTCACTGCTTTCTGATGAGTGTGAATGTTTTTCCACTTCTGCTAGGCAAGTGCTATAAAGACCTTATTGTTTGAGTGCAAAATAATGTTAATGAATTCAACCACCATGAGATAATCCTCAAATGACATTGTCTGTCTGTGTTTGAAAATAAATAAATAAAAGCTAAAATGAATACAAACGAAAAACATGCGTATATCTCTCTGGCTAATGTGAGGTTTAATTATGGATGCCAATTACCTACCATAGTTAGTGGATTCACACATTAATAACATTATATCTTTCTAAGCTGCTATAGCATTAAAAAGCTGGTACTTACATTGCAATCCAGATTCAGTCTACCAGTCAGTCCCATCTGGATTATTATTACATTATGTAATGTGGTCACTAGTGTTTTCTTACTGTGTAATTAACAAGGGGGAGTAATTTATCTAGTCCACTCTAATAAATCAAAGTTCATGAGTAAAATAAAAGTAATAATCCTCTATGAATTCGGAACTCCTGTGTTGTGCTTGCTATGAAATTCTATGCATACATATGAAAAACTTCACTCAATTCATACGCTCTAGTCCTTGTGAGATTTGACCCTAATTTGTACACAGCAGAAATTCATCACAGTGTAATATATGGAATGGAATGCAATGGAAGACACACTTCTTAACTCTGTATTTTCCATTTCAATCGTGTCTGCATTGTTCATGATAAAGGAGAGCTGTGCTAAAGACATCAATGCTAAAATTACCTCTTACATAGCCTGGCTTGTCATCTTCTTCACTATAAAATGTAACAAATCATCATCATTACTGCTAGCTTCTAGCTTGCACCAGCAAATTGATTGTGGTTTTGTTGTGTTTCACTCCTTAGTTTCAGGTTAGTTACTCTGTATGTAGTATTATAGCGGGGTACATCAGTTTGCTCTGGAGGGGAACCAGTGGCTTGATTTAATGGGAATTGAAGGAGCACAGCATCTTAGAAAACCAGGCCATAATTGCATCAGAAAGTTAAACATGTCTAACATCCAATCATTTTCTTTTGTATCATGTGTCACTATACCTAGAGTTGATTTGACTTGTGTTTCAGTATTGGGAGAATATTCATAAGAATTGAATATCTGGAACTTTGTTTGTTAAGGCTATGTCCAGTTCACATCACAGACAATTCCATTTCAAGTGAAATTCAGGATTCTGCCATGTATCTAATTGTGGTGTTTGTTTAGGTTCTCATACCGCACTCATTACCTTGCTGCCTGATTTCCATGGTGATGCCCTAGAATAATCAGATGGTTTTGTGTCCTTTGGAAAAAAAGGAACTTTTAGAACCTCTGAGCTGTGGGTAACTTTCTTGTTAGCAAAATTACAAAAGAGAAAAATTTACTGGTTTATAGCTAGTGACAGAGTTTTGGCATAAGTGGGTGGAATTCATATTGATTTCAGTGGGGATTGCTAATTTATGCCCAGGTTGAATTTGATCCTGGGATTCAGGATTTCTGGGTTCTAATCCCACCACTGTTCATTCACTGTGTCTTAAAAAAGTAGCCCCTCTGAGCTACCTTTTACTCATTTTCCGGCCTGAAATTCACACAGAAAAAATGTTTTGAATACATCACTTGCATATTTCTAGACTATCATGTAAATAGTTAAATGGCATCTTATTCCCTCAGCCACAGAAGACCCATCCTATTAGTCCTGTCTGCACAATGATTGGTCTGTGTAGACTGGAAATGGGAGATTATACACCTGATTTTGATCTCACACCAGTTTGACATCTGTGTAACTTTCCATTGACTTTAACTGAATTACTCTTGATAAACACCACCAGTGTAAGTATAATCAGAAACAGGTCTTATACTGAATTATATATTTTAAAGAATATTTCAGATGTGAAAATTTCACTCTTGTTAACATTTTTCCCCAGGCTACATACAGTGATTGTGCAGTAACACATTCCTAATATGGCTACACTTAGATTTAAATTGTGATCTTTTATCTGATTGTTTATTATAATTAAATGAAGAGGCAATGTGGTGTTTGCTTTCAGATTACTGAGGAGGAATTTTTCCCTAAACCCTCTCCAGGCTTTACAGATAGACTATTAAAATATTTGTTATAATTCAATTAAATATTTTCATTTAAAAAAGAAATGAAATATGAACTTTTTATCCAAATCTCTTTGGAAAATGTAAGTCTGCATGAGCTCTGAATGGTCTTGTTTTTATCCCTGGTCCTATAATCCTTGCTGTAATGGTAAGTAAATGGCCAGTAGCAATTCCTGATATCTTTTGATTTGTAATTAACCCCTCCCCACAAATTTAAATAACTAGAAATCAATTAGTTATTAGTTCTATTTGTTATAGTATTACCAAAGCACCACCTCGGATCGGGGCCCCGTTGTGCGAGGCACTGTACAAACACAGAATAATAGTCCTTGCCACAAAGAGCTTATGTTTTTATCACTTATCTTTCCTCAGTTCCCTCTGATTGCGAATATGTCCTTTCTTGCATATTGTCCTAAATTAGATGGTAAATGTGTCAGGACATGGACTGTCTCTTCCTATGTGTATGTAGAGTGCTTCCCACAGTGAGGGTGATGCTTCTCAATAGGATCTCTGAGCTCTACTGTTATACAAAAAAATGATAACACTGATTCATTTAAAGATAGCTTTTTATCTATTTAATATTCATGTGATTTACTGAGAGATGTATTATGGATTCACCTGTCACATTTTGTGTGGGAATACATTCTTTAGGACTCCTGTATATTCGGTTAGTACCTAGTGGGCCTTTCTGGTTTTGGATATGTAAGTTTGATTAGGAATACAACATACATAATACTGAAAAAGAAAAATATGTCAGACTATATCAGAATATTAACCTAGAGATCTAGGAGATCCGTGACCAATGCCAGCTTCCACAGCCCATTCTTTCCCTTCCTTCACTCCTACCTCCATATGCTTTTTCAAGCTCATCCCTAAATATGGAATGATCTCCCTGTTATATTTCACCAAGCCTCTACTCAGTCAATTACCCCTTTAAAAGAAAAAACAACCCAAGCTTTCCTTGCATGATGCCCACAGGAAGGAGTTTTGTAATTATGAAACAGAAGAAAACAGCATTATCCAACCTCTCGATTTCCCAGTGTCCTTTCTTCTGAGTGTCTCTTACTTATGCCCTGGTCCTGCAGACACTTTACTCATATGTGAGCAACCTTACACATGTGAATAACAACCTCAATGGGCCTACCTGTGTGTGAAGTTATATAGGCAAGTGTTTGCTGGATCAAGTTACTAGATTTTCAGGTCCTGTGAGGGGGGTAATTGTTTCTATTTTCCTGTGTTTTAGAGTGTCAAGTACATAGAGCTAAACAAGCAGCAATTATATCAAACCTATGCAAATACAACAGTAGGCATCTTGTAATTTACCAATTTTGGCACTGAAATGTAAAGATGTCAATTATTGGGTTTGAAGTCGTACAGTTTCTCCAATTCTTTATCGTCTGTTGTTGCAGCAATGTGCTATTACAGGATCTCAAATCATCAACTGTGATAGTCTAATATAATAATATCGGTAAACTCTCTGTAGCTATCATGAATCTAGTTTTACCTACAATATGATTATGACCATTGGGATTAAGGTCATTACATGGTAGGATTACACCCTAACATCATTTTAGATGAGTAAGGTGTTAGTCACTGTATATTTCAAATAAACATTAAGTGACCGAATGCAAAAATGAAATATTGGAAAAAACAATTTCAGGGGTGACTCATTCAAGTGTATGCTTTCCAGTAATAACATTTAAAAAAATACAGAATATAAATTAAATATAACTGTAATTTACCATTGTCTCCCAGTAACAAAAATGTATTGTGACTTTTTCTAGCACGTCATGAGCTGTAGAGACTATTGTTAGCTTTGGGCAAAATGATGGTATAATTTCAAGGTGCTGTAACTTGCGAACAGAAGTGTGTAGACCAAATACTACAACAATGAATCTTTTTATCCTTCTATAATCCCATTTATGATAAAAAGAATTCCTTAGGGATTACTTTAAATTCTGTACATTAGCAGCAGTTCCGTGGGTTAAATCAGATAAAACAGGCTCTTATCAGATTATTAGTCACATTAGGCAATTACATTCTTATCTCTTAGAAATAATTCTTGATGGCTTGGTACTTATTTCTCCCTATTAGAAGAGGCTAATTCCTGATTAAGATCTTTTTTGCCTTCCGTACAATAAACCTTTATATTGGATTTGCCACATAAATTGAAAAATACCTTGCAGCAGAGACAGACAGCTGCACTTCCCCTTTAAAAATGTATTGTCCCGTGTGTGTGTGTGTGTACACACAATCTTCCTTATAATTTAAAGAACCAGAGTTTGTTTTGAATTTGATGGCAATGCTAGCTTTAAATGTTTGCATCCAGCATATTTAAAATACTCTTAATTCTACAGGATTATAGAGCAGGGAAACTAACTTTTCATTTTGTTTGTGTTCTTGCTGAAGGTAGTTCAGATTTTCCTATAATTTAAACAAGAGGAATGTTTCACAGATCATTCATATAAACACAGCAAGTGACCTGCCCACAAACAAATGTACATCTGTGTGCCTTTATAGTGGTATGGGCTTGATTCTAGAGTGGGAGGGACAAAGGCAGGAACAGATTCTAATCTCCACTCCACAGTACATCACTTGAAACTTTTTCAGCAAAAGCAATGTCACCTGCTATGCATCTAGGATGAGAATCTGACCATATTTACTTATTTTGGTCTCTCAGGTAACTAACACAGCCTGTAAGAAAAAACTAATCAGAAGCTTTGCTCAATAAACATGTGAAGTCTAAACACTTCACTGGAAATAAATAAATGAAAAATCTGCATTTGAATTTCTCTCTCTCTCTGTGATTTGATGCTGTTACCTACAGTTTCTCCAAATAGATACATTAAGCTTCCCAATTTCTCTGCAAATCAAGGAGGTGTATAATATGTTCTGTATTGTGCCTACCGTTGTTCCCTTTATTCGTGTTTAAGTCTATATTCTCTATACATAAGTTTCACTGTGTACATTAAATATATGTATATATAGCTAGCTTACGTATCCCCAAAAGGATCAGCAAAAATCTGTCACTTATTAGGAATGTGTTGTGGCGAAGGAGGTGATTTGCAAAGGGGAAAATGGCAAACACCTATCTCGTATCAAATGGGAATTAGATGTTTGCCTGTCAGCTGTGCCTGTGACCCACAAAGTCGTGGGACCTCTTTGTCAACCTCCTCCTTGCCTTGGCCAAGTGACCATCTATAACACCAGGGAGAGGATGTTGGCTTAGGAGACACTCTGTGATGGTCGGGCCTATTTCCATTCCTGCGTCTGATCACATATCCGGGCAGAGTTCCTCTGGGCCGCGTCTGCTGACTCCTTAGCAATTTTTGAGAAGCAGTGGGCGCTGTCTGGGGTTCTCTGCTCAATGTCCCCCTCAGGTTCCCTCCGTTTAGCCCTTTGACCTTCACACCTGTTCCTGATTTTTCATTTGTTGTTTCCCATAATGAGTCAATAGCTTCTCCCCTTAGGCTGGGGGAGGGACCCTTTAGTCATGGGTGGTCTTGCACCTACCCATGTCTCGGAACCCAAACAGTAGCTGTGCTTGTGAAAATCTCTGATATAGTCTTCAAAGATTGAACCAAATTGTACTGGAAACCACATAATACATTAATTTTACGCATTAAATCTGAAGTGGTTGTTTAAAACAAAGTGTGCCTATTCAAGGTGATCCTTAGTGAAGGTTTTTGTGTGTACGTGTGCAACATATCTGAATATTACATTACATTTACGTAGCACTCTTGACTCAAAGATTGCTGCACTGGCTGTGCAAATCTTACTGTGTACACTGTATGTACTGAGTTTTAATATTGATTTCCCATTTGGAAGGTGCAGTTACCTTTGGGCATAATATGCTAGCATTTAAACATTTATTAGATTTCATCCATGAGTAGTAGTAATAATTACTTAGTTTATTATTTCAAGAGCTGTTTGGAATATGACAATTCCAGTTGTGGAAACTTTTGAAATTTGTGTTCATCTGCCCTGGAATGAATACAAAATCTTCACAGACGTGTGTCAAAATGTGTGTGTAAGGAGGAGAGAGATGAGACGCTTACACTCTACAGCTTGGTTGGCTAGAGCCTGGGATGTGGGAGACCCAGGTTCAAGTTGCTGCTCTGCCAGATGAAGAGCAGAAATGTGAACGTAAGTACCGTCACCGCTAGGCTTACTATCTCATCAGAAGTGACCAGAGCTCCCTGGACTTGAAAAACTTTCTCGACAAAGCCTTCATTGAAACTAATGTGTCTCAGTGATAATGTTTCAGCTTCAATGAAATTTCATTTTGTCCAAAATGTTGTTACCAGTCCTAATTATTTGTACTCTTGTAGCACCTAGAAGGTCCCAGTCAAGGTAGGGGCTCCCTTTTGCTAGGCACTGTATATCCACATAGTATAAGGGATAGTCCATGTGCTGAAGAGGTTATAGTCTAAAAGTACTATTATCCCTGTTTTACATACGAGGCCCGGAAGCACAGAGATTAAGTTATTTGCCCAAGGTCATTCAGGGAGTTTGTGGCAGAGCTGGAAATGGGAAACTAAGTTTCCTACTCCCAATCCAGTGCCACAAAATTGCCTCCGTCTTTGTCAGACTCCTAAGCGCTAGGATTTGCATCCATGTAATTAGAATTTTGCCTTTGTAGCACAGGATATTGACAGCGTTTGTAGTCTTGTAACTGTTGTCTTTCTCTATTCACTTAGGACAAGTCTACACTGCTGTTTAACTCAATCTAACTGAAATCACTCAGGGGTGTGAAAAAGACACCCTCCTGAGTGACGCAAGTTACAGCGACCTTAGTGCTGTGCACACTGGCACTGTTTCTGTTTGTATTGAAGCTCTCATCCTGGCAAAGTTTTATTTATGGTGAAAGTCTGGCAGAACAAAACCAGTAAGATAAGCAAGTAAATAAATCCCAATAAGGTATTATGCTGAGGTGAAATTTTTGGCTTTAAGTCAAGAATAATGAAGATGTGATATGTGAGGTTACCACTACAATGTCCGATAGGTCTCTTGTTTCTCCATGAGTAATTATAAAATTCCTTGCTATTAATTATTGAAAATCCATTTCCTTGTGTGGTTAAGAACGCTAATGTGGATATTTCTTTTTTAACCAGTTGATTCCAACAATGTATTTTTCATAGTCCTCTGTTAGCTGATGGTTTACAATCATGATTCTGATCAGAGCTGTTTGAAAATTTTCTACTTAAACTTTTTTCCAGTGGAAAATTGTGTCATAGGCTACAGAAAACTTTTCCACAAAAAGTATCTGCTTTCCTCTAAAACTGCAGATTTTCATCAGGAAACTGAAAACCCCCCAAATGAAAATGTTCAGTGAAAAGGTACTTTTGGGTTTATTTTGTTTGAGGCCAAAAATATTTTGGTCTTTGGCAGCTGAAAGTGGGGGGAAGAGGGAGGAATCTCAGTCTGGGGCTTTTTCAACAAAAATTTGAAACTTTCTGCTGGAAATAAACCCCGTTTCCTGATCAGTTCTAATTCATATCTCACCTAAACCAGGTTTATATTGATATGATATTTATATTGATATTGTAGCAGCTCCTGATTCTCATGTGTTTAAGTGAGATGAGAATGGGACTGTCACAGGTTGGCCTGAACCAATGAAGTGGTTTTACAGATTGAACTAATTTTAATTTTACTGAAGTCAAATTGATGTCCAAATTCAAGATGGCCACCTGCTTTTAAACAAAAGTCTTTTCCTGACTCAGTCAAGAGTTAGGCCTCTGACTAGGCTGGTCTTTCTGGGATAAGCCTAAAGATCTCCCTTTGCCAAGTATCTCCCTTTCTAGTATCGTGCTCTTTCACATTTCAGTCTGTCATGGATTTTGGATTGTTCCAGTCTAATTTTTTTTTATGAATAATCATTCATCTCTAAAAGGCAGCAATGAACATACACATAAGTTTGCTATAAAACCCCAGCAGTTAAGGTCTCTTTTTCTTCTTCCCTTCATCAAGAGTGTAACTCTTCCTGCTCAGGATAAATATAAAATATTTTTATAAATGTGTATGATAAAGACCTTTTCACTATTCTGGTATAGTCTGTAGGTTTGGTATTCTGTAAAGAATAGGATGTTCTTTAGACTCAGAGAAACAGATGCATTATATTCTATGTTTTGCAACTGAGAGATTCATGGATTTTTTTTTTTTTTGCTTTAAATGGATTCAATCTCTGTATAATAAAGAAAATGTCCACAATTAATCTTAAAACCAGCCTTGTAACAACCAGAAGTCTGGGTACAAAACAAATCTGCTGTTATGAATGGAAGCAGGTCATAATGGACATTAGTGTCACAAGTTTAATTTGTTCTTGTGATAAATACTATGTCAAAAATATAAATTAATAGCCAGTTTACCTTTCTAGAAATAGCTTTCTAAGTGATAATGTTACATCCTGCCTCAGATGCCACAATGAGCTTCATTAAATTAGAAATGGGACCAACACAAATCTCTGGATCCACCCATGTCTAGGCTTTAGGGGGTAGTCGCATTTTCCATGTGTGTCACACAACACTCATGTATTTCCTTTTAATGTAATGCTCTTCTGACTACCAGCTGTACTCTAACACATAGCCTAGACCTCAGATGGTGTTGCACTTGCCCTTCAAATCTTTAAATGAGATGGGACAGCAGGAAGATGAGTGGTTGCTCCTCCCCACATTCCCTGTCCCACCTGAGCTGGCGGTAGATACATGAGAAATTTGCTGCACTCAATAAGGACCTTCCCATCTCAGCGTGGCTGCTACTCTGATTGATTCTATCTCCCAGATTCCAGACCCTCTCCACTACTCCAGGATCTGCTATGACCCAATTCACCCTGCTCCAGTATCCCTGATTCTACTGCACTGGTTTTCCTTCTGGCTGCCACCTGTACCCAATAAATGGCTACATATTATTAATGAAATGGTGCATATGTCATCTATTAAATTCTTTGGGCTCTTCAGGAGGAAAGTTTTCACATCTCATTGTATATCTGCAAAAGTGTATAATTTCATGAAAAGTTGGTATTTTGCTTTCCCCCATTCTGAATAGGGACCCTTTTGATTAAAAATCTTGAAATGTTTTCATTTTTTTAATTCTTAATTTTCAATCCAAGATCAATTTTTGCAACACCTGTAGAAAAATTGTTTTACCATGCTAAAATGCAGAGCTGGCAATTTTGCAAAAAAGCTTGGTAAAGCAAAATTTTTGGGTTCTGAAATGACCCCAAACTTAATTTGAAACATTTTAAATAACATTTCACATACACTGCAAATACATTAATATTATTACTGCCATTTATGACATTAATAAACTGTTTATAGGTAACTTCCTGAAAATGTCAGGCTTTTTTTTAAAAGGATTTATTAAATTGAAACGGCGTGATTCAAAAAATTAATTTTTTTTAAAATATAGGAGACAAATCCTTAGTTGTGTGAGAGGGCTGGGGAAAGTGGCTCTAAACCATCATGACCTAAACCTGGTGCTGCTTAGCTCTTGGATTATTTTAAAGCAGACTTTAAACTGCTCCGTTATGTTGTCTGTAGTAGTCCCAGATTACTGTAACCAGCCGAGGATCAACTTGAACACTATTCCTTACCCATGGTCACCATCAGTTCCTCCTTCCTGATTCTGTCTTGGACACACATGTCTAGCGAGGGGTGGGGACACTTCTTCTACTGACAGTTTTCTAGCTGCTTTGGGTTACCTGAGTAGCAAAAGGGAGTCAGAATAAGGGCCAAGGTTTTGGACCCAATATACTTAATCTCTAGTAAATCCTACAGTAGTAGCACCATATATTAGAAACACTCCTTAGTTCGAGCCTTCTCCAACACCACTTGAAGACAGTAGAAAGACTTCAGTTTATTTCACTGGGCGTTGCATTGAGACCTGATTTTAAAGGTGCTGCTGAACACCTGGCCGAGCGCCACTGAACGATGTTTCTGAAAGGGCGATCTGTACTTGGCATAGTGCTGCTAGCTAACATCACATCTGTTCTAAAGAGAGAGAGAGCTAATTTACCACAAGGGTAAACTGAATCCTTACACTGAACTCTGCAACACTTGTTGATTTTAGTTTTTCTTCTTAGCACAAATTCTCTTTATTTATTGAATGTTGGCTTTAATGACATATTAACCTTTAGATCCCATGCTGTTAAATACACTAGAAACTTTACCTATAATGGACTTGAGCACCTATTGAGTCTTGGTTACAGTGCATACACTGATTTATGGAAATGATAACCTAAGGGGGCATATAAAGGTCTACTTAAATCAAATTTTGCAGCATGAGTGATCTAAGGATAATTGTTTTTATAGCAAATGTAACAAAGCTTTTAGTGGCTTTAAAATGTTATTTGCTTAAGCATAACAAAAGGTTCAGTTGTAGTCAGATCTGTTTATTTTACAAGGCAGTTATGGGTGGATTTTGCAGCTGGTTAGGTTTGTAACAACATTTGTTTCCCTAAAGAGGGGGGGAAAATCATTCTAATTTCTATTAAAACCAGGACTATTATGCTAAAAAAATGGGGTTCTTCTTGGTGAATTGCTCCATCTTTGGTACATTTGTATGTTTGTTCCTGTTAGCACAATAATGGAAAGAAAAGGTTTTATGTGGCTTTATTACTGATAGGAAATGATGAATAAATCCCATTGAATCTACAGATTTCTTCAACTCTTAGTCTTCCTGTTGACATAAAGATGATTAATGTGAATATTAGAAAGGGTTTAATCTTTTCCATACATAGTTCCATTTGCCATCCAAGGAACTGATTGTATCAGTTTTAATTTTATTTATTTATTGTTTAGGATTTAATTGTATCACTTACTTAGGAAAATTTTGCATAGAACTGTCTTTCACTGGGTTCAGATAAAATGCAACAAAATATTAAATTCACCTATGGTTCAATTAAGCATCCAAAATCCATAGGCTGATCTGAAACTTCTCAACAAACTGTTGGATCTGCAAATATTCCTGAAATCTTGTGAAAGTAGATTTGAGTGAAGTTTTTGGCATTTACTAACTCTAGATTGCTTTTCTCCTGCCATTTTGGCATTTGTAGTTTCAAATAAATTGTTCATATTTCTTCTGATTTGGAAATATCTTTTTCTGAGATATGAAAACATTAGATATTTGAGACAGCAAGGTAATATTGCTGTCTCTGCATCTGATAAAAGATAAATCTGTCAAGAGACATGTACTTCCATGAAGTGCTAAATCTTGTGTTCTTTCATTGATTATGTAATCTTGCTGTTTCTGCTCAGTGAGCAAAGTGAAAGTAGAGATGAGCTGGAAAAAAATGTGTGTCTGAATGTTCTGAACATTTTGGGATAGTCAGAATCCAAGCCTCATTGTCACCCCATCTATGCTAGAGTGTGATTGAGTTACTTCTGATTTGCACTGGTTTAAGTGAGAGCAGAATTATGTCCAGAGATTTAATTGGTGGTCATATTTTGATTTTCCCTAACAATTGTGATCTGATGATCTATGTGTTGTGATCACACATGACTTTTTTACACATACTGTCAAAATGCTATTGAAAATATTATTGAAACAGTTATCCAAATGTTTCATTTATCAAAAACTGGTTTTATTAAAAACAACTTTGAAATTTCAAAACGTTTAATGAAAATAGATTTTAATTTTTTGACCACCTCTCCCCTACATCCCACATAACCACAAGATAGGATCTGCAGCATAACAGATTTTAAATAAAAGATATCTGCATGGTCACGAGAGTCAAACCTCCAGAAAGCTGAACTTTTCAGATTTCATGACTTGTTTGACTGTTGACTGTTTCAGATAAAATACTCCTCCTGTGTCTCTGGATGTATATTTGGTGTATGTTCAGCAGCACAGCAGGTGTATTCTTCCTGAACATACCTGAAATTTTCAGCAGTAGGGAAGTAAGCAGCTAAATACGTTTACAGAAGCCAGGGAAACTCTAAACTGCCAGATGATTTGAATTTAGGAACATTCCCCAGAGATGTCCCAACAACCTACTATTTCAATAGAGTGCTAACTGTTGAAGTGGCTGGTTTTATAAGATCAGAGCTCAAATTCACATGTATCTGTATCAGTTTGGTTATGGAGAGTTTCATTTTGCTGGGTTTTTTTAAAGCAAATTCTACATAGCAGGGCAAGAAATCACTGCCATATTAAATCTGACACCCTCCAAATCTCCCTAATGCCACTGTTGTCCGTTATTCCCTCCTTGCAAAATAGCTCTTTGCCAGTTTGCAGTGCATTCCTTCCTTTCCATTTCTTCTGTTTGAGAGAGAGATTTAGATTGGGATTTTTAAATACGTATAGAAACAGCCATCAAGTAGGGGGAAATGAAAAAATGTGTTTATAAAACACTTGACTTCAAAAAGCCCCAACAAACTACAAGGATTGCTGTCAAACACTAATGGCAATTATTTTCCTATGGGCCTTGAGTGGTCCTTATTCTGCATACATTTGTCCTAAATGTATTGGCAAAACTTGGGCATAATTAATACAGCTCATTATTTCCAAGATTCAACACCTCTTAAATATAAAATATAGCATACATCATTCAGTCTATGAGATTACCCAACTTCTCCATCTTGAGCTAATGTTACAAAAGAAAGACTCCCTCCCAGTTAGCCATAAAGACAGATGATTATGACCTCATATTCAGGACCCATGACATGGTACCTTTATTTTTTTAATCATTTCAGGAAGTGAAATCAAACAAATATTTTGTTTTATGTATGAACTAAGTTGGAGTTTTACCAACCCAACTGTACCAGCCCCACATTACAAGCCAGCTCAGCAAAGAGGGCAGAGCTAGGGCAATATCCCCCACATACCTTGCGCTGCCTCTGGCTGCACTGTTACTTGTCCACACCTTGACCACAGACAGTACAGCACTAGGCTTTTGTTCGCATACAGTGCCCTCTTCCCACTGATCCCTTGCACACCTGTGTGTGGGCAGCCAAAATCTGGTCCTATGTCTTCAGTAAATTGTTTGCTACTAAAATAATAGAGTTTAGGCAATGTGCTCTCTTTGCTGCTGCTGATCAAAAACTGTCCGTAGAGAGCAATGATAATCGACAGCTGCTATTGTATGCTGCCTGTGTGCTCTGGTAGGCTTTTTGGCATTTGTCGTCTTACATGATGAGGGATGATATTCATATGATACATTCCTTTAATTTTGCAACCATGTAACAAACAGCATTTAGTTCACAATTTTGACACACTCCCATGCACTCTGCCCTTATCTGATAGAACTACATCCGTCTCACATTAGGTTGCATTACATTATCTGAAATCTACCAGTAGCTTTCAAACCCTTGGTTCATTTTTTTAAATAAAAAGAACTTGCCACAAAAATATCTTCCCACCCAATAAATGGGACCTAAAATCACCCAACACACAGGATGAGAAATAACCGCCCTATTTTTAAGGGTCAATATCTTGCAAACCTACAAGGAAGTTTTTTTCCACTAGAGAGTTGGGGTATTCCTGCATCCAAGAGGTGGCTGGTGAGCAAATCACACTTAAAACAGCAGCATCCTGGTTTAGGGAGAAGCTTTTCAAGATTACTTTAGAGATTTTAAAACATGTATGAGTACTGTTTTTCTCTCTACTTGGGCCTCTGTAGTTGGAATAATTCATATACAATAACATCTCAACAAATTTCTAAAATTTTTCTATAAAATGTACCATCAACAAAATCAAGCAGCAAACAATTGTATTATAATCTTATCATTAAAGTTATAATTATAACCTTAGTAGTTAAGGTGTGACTAAGGAATCACCTTCATTTATGGCTTCATCATTCAGGAGTAACATGCCCATCCCTAACACATGCCAATAAAACTTTATACCACTGGTGATATCATATTTAATGACAGCTATGGCCAATCCCGTTGCCATGGCATCTGGGTATCTTATTCTGTTAACAAATAGTCACTGAGATGGATGACTCAGTAAAATTATAGAACCTGTAATTTGCTTTAATGGTAATTGGAAAGCCTGAGTGAACATTGCACCAGGCCATGAAAGCATTTTCTATGGCATCTCGGCTATGTCTACACTACAAAGTACTTCGGTATAACTTGCATTGCTTGAGGATGTAAATAATTCACACCCCTGAGCAACGTAAGATATACCAACCTGGTGTGGTCAGCGCTATGTCGGCAGGAGAGCTTCTCCCACTGAGATATCTACTGCCTCTTGCAGAGACAGGAGTTTTTAAGCTGATGGGCGAGCTGTCTCCCATTGGCTTAGAATGCCCTCACCAGAAGTGCTACACTGGTGCAGCTGCTGTAGTGTAGACATAGCGTTAGTTAACATGTCTTACCACTGGTGCTGGAAAGTTCATTTTCAGAAACTAATAGCAAGAGTATTCCAGAAGATCTTAATTCCCTTAATTACTGAGTCAATTATACTATATTGAATGTTCTAAAAAGATTATTTAATTATAAATAGAAGTAATGGGATCTCTGATTCATGGGAAACCATAGCATCCCTAATGAATGTATATTTGGATAATTCATGCAAATTGTTGCAATTCTGCCACTGTCCTGTTTCCTATCAATCTGTCTCAATTCTGGATAGCAGTGTAACCAATAGAGTGATCAGATAGATTTATAAAGTCATTTAGGGTATGCTTTTTTGATTGTTCTCTACAGTAAGTTCTCCAGTACTTTGTCAGTGTATTTTTAAATGACTCTCAGTGGATATTTTTCAGCTTCTCTGAGAGATTATTCCACAGCCCAATAGATCTCTCACAATATTCATAATTCTTACAAATAATGTAAGTTGGCAAAAGTAACTCAATTTTTATTCCTGTGGATGGTGGTGAAGATGAAACTGAAGTATTTCCATATCTGTGGAAGCTGATTAGCCCTAATACCCCTAGCACACAAACTGGAGACTTCAGTTATTATCAGAGTTCAAGATGTTGCCAGTGGGAATTATTTTTAACTTACACAGGTTCATGACTGGAGAAAGGGTAGATTCAAGTTGACAAGGAGAGAAAATTACCCTTCCCACCCCTTCTTCTTCATATTCCCACTCTAGCCCAGCCTATATGAATCCAGTGAATTCCTGCATAGCTGTCAATTCACTATGGATTCACAAATTGTTTCTTTCAGATGTATGGAGGCTTTGGGTCCTACAAAGCACTTCCATAAGGAATTGACAAAATATATCAGACAGAGGACATCATTTTTTAATTCTTCAGAAGACAGCAATGAATGTATTCATTACATAAGAAATGTATAATTTAGCAGCAGCAGTGCACCAGCCTCTGTTCTAATGCATTCTATTCTATCAATGATTTTAAATATTTATGCTGTCATCCCACATTGATGAAAAATATTTAAATTAAACATGTATAAGGAACAGATGCCTTTTGCGCACTGACAAGAAAACCCAGTCATAAACTTCTTCTAATGAAAATAGTACTTCACTCCACCCCTATCGTTTTAGGAAGTAATGAAATCCGAGGTTGGGAGCAGACTTATTCCAGTGGAACTTTTCCAGAGAACATGGGTATGTGAACATAAGAGACTTTGGTTAATGGGAAAACATAGGTTGCAATTATAAGCTAGAGATCTATGCTTCCAGTTTGAGAGTTAGTTGAGGGTGAATTAAAATGTGCTGGGCACATCTGAGAGGCTGAGTTGAACAGTTTAAGACTGTAAAATCAGAGGTCATCCATTTTCAATACAGAATCTTTAAATTATTAGATTTTTTGACAGATTACTTTAAAATAATTTGAATATTTATACCAAAATGTATCTAATTTATCTAGCTATTTATACAATGCTCAGAATCTTGTTATCTGATAGAAATTGGAAAAGTACATGGGTAGGCTCTTGGGTCTCCCCCTTCCAGTAGAACATGCTTGAGATTTTAGGCTTAGTTGCTTTCATTCTTCTCCCCTCCCTTCTCCCCACCTTTTTCATACTTTTAAATGTGGAAAGCTAAGTTGAAAACTTTGTCATGATCTCACCAGCACTGTTAACATTTTCTACCTCCTTCCCCTTCTAATATTCCTTGATCCATCTACAAGGAATATTAGCAACTGCTATGATCCCAATTCAGAGCAGATACTAGTCTATCATGACTACAAAAATACCCAGTCATAAAAGTTCCCTCTTGCAGATTAGAAGATTTATGAGAGAGGCTTTTGTCATCCATTGCGTGTTTTTCAGAAGACAGTTTATGGTTCGGAACCTAAGATGTGCAACATTATAGTCTCTGGTCATTGGCCAAAAAAAAAAAAAGAGGATGACAGAATTAACATTGAACAAGACAATTGCATGTTTGACAGCCTGACAATTGCAAATGGACAGAACTGCCCTCTTGACATAATCTCAAAGAAATTATGGTCTTTGACATCATCGCCTCTTCCCTAAGAGTGAAACAGCGAACCCCAAAACATGTTTTATGGAAACCTTGGAAACCATTTGGCTTATTCTCTTAACCATATGGTATTTTCTGGTGCATTTTTTTTCTTCCCTGATTTTTAAATAATATTTGAAGTAGTATAATAAATGCCAGTGGCCCCGTGTAGTAAGAGATCTGTGTCCAACAGGTATCAGATTCCTTCCCCAAATGGTTTACAGTCTAAAGGCAAGCAGTAAAAGATTTGACTGGTCTTGTGGTGAGAGTGTCCTCCGAATACTATATCACTTTTCACCTTGAGAGCAGTTTACAAACATTACCGAACTATCCATGTCAGCACCCCTTTGAGTAAGAAAGAATTATCTTCTCTTTTTACAGATTGGGAGATGGTGGCATAGTTTAAGTGATTTGCTGAAAGTATAATGAAAAAAAGGGAGGGGAGGGAAGAGGATCAGTGTCAGAACATGGGATTAGAAGACAGGATCTTCTGGTTTCTCAATCCTCTGCTCAGACCATTAGACTATATTCCATGCAGGTTAGAGAAAGTAGCAAACAAGAACGATGCAATGCAAAACAATTTATATGGTCTATCAGTAGCTGAAAGGCCATGAAGCTGCATGTGTGTAGTTTGTAAACTTGTATGTTTAAGGAAAAAAATCCAAAAAAGGCTGAAAACTTAAAAATTGGACAGTAACAGACCGCAAATCCCATGTGGATGATGCCGATTGTGTTTGTTGTGTGGGTAGTTGTGTCCAGGTGTGTGTGCGCGCGCACTGGGAGATTTGTGGTGACTTTTATGTGTGGCAAATGAGGGGTCTTCAGTGGCAAGGGCTATGTGTGTTTGGTGTTATTATGTATGATGATTGTGGTGTTTTGTGGGTAGTTGTATAGTGCTAGGAGACTTTTCTGGATTTGTGGGGATGGCAGTTGGGTCATATAATCCACAATCTCTGCAGTTTCATTCATACAACATACAAGGAAATTGTTGCATGCTCATTAGTTGTAGTGTAAGGGTAGTGACTGAATGAGTTACCTCTGATATTTCACGGGTCTAGGACTCTTGGCATGGCATACATACGTGCCTCAGTGTAGCTATACACTGCAATTCATCAAGAAAAAATTGCTGAAAACCTAAAAATTGGATGGTAACACACCACAAAACCCAGTGATGATTCAACCGGGTGATATTCTGAACAAAAAAGAACCTCAAACCCTGCTTGTAGCTTTTTTCTGTCACTTTATGATGTCTGCAGAGTCAGTGTGAAGTTTGAGTGACACACAAACTAACATTCCTGACGTTTTATTATATAGATTCTTTGCTGATAAACGTTCCCCTGGGATAAAATTCCTGTCTATTCTTATGTCTCCCATCTACTCCTTTACCATCCTCCCACCAGCAACTCCTATAATTTCTGTGGAGCTTTTGGTCTACTTTAGCTCATCAGGTTCAGTGTGAAAGCATAGTCAAATTGCTAGGAAACTGGATTGGGACTAGACCTGCGTTCAATTCCCAGCTCAGCCTCTGACTTCCTATGTGACCTTGGGCAAGTCACTTCATCAGCCTTGTGTCTCAGAAACGAGTGTGGCCGATATAGTGAGTAGGATGATGTAGGTACCTACATAGACAAATCTTGTTTATAGCCGTGCCTTGTTTAAGAATTTGCTATTCCGTGCAGTCTTTGCAGTGTCCTTATATTTCTGGTGCATGTTTTGCTGGTTAATAGCTAACATAGAAAGCTCTTGGGTTATTGTCCTGCCCTCTTCTCATATTGCTTTTTCCCACCCTTTCCTCCTCTGTGTAAAGATTTTGAAAACTGGCATTACCTGACTGCTCAAAGAGAATACAGAAATGAGAAAGGAAGAAGAGAACCCCTAAGTAATTTCCAGCAACACCCCGAGGCATTTAATAAAGATAAAACAATTACACAAATAAAAAAAGTATGAAAGTAAAGCTGCTCTAAGAAACATTAGCGTGGATACATCGCACATCCAGTGTATTTTACCATATGGATTTAACAACATATACAGCCCTATATTCAGCTTAACAAGAGAAAAAGTAATAGGGTATATTACCTATGGACAATGTGGCCATTGCATTTGGGACCTTTAGTTTGCATTTCTTCACTTTCTCTTATTCCAAGGTCACAAACTTACTGCTGCATTAACATAGGTTTTTTTTTTTTTGTTTTTTTTTTGAGTTGTGAGTCAATTGTGTAGACTAAATGTATGTGGAAGGTGCTGGGTAGACAGCCTGAAAAGACTAACATTTTCTATTTACACAGGTAGTGGCACTGCAGGCTTCCCCGACTGCCTGGCAATGAGTCTCAAACCGCACGTGAGGCCGTGGCTAGAGGAGAAAGTGTAGGTCAGTTTCCAGGCCCATTCAGTCCTTGGTCTCTCCAAAGAGACTGTCAGCAAGGATGCAAGTTTTGGTGATCTTTTTGTGGTACAGATACTTGTTCCATAGGAGCTGTTTAGTGCACACCGAAGTCCTTTTAAACAAGCCATCATTGGGGAAAAATTATTAAGAAGAATTGAGCTGCTTGATAACTTTTTATCCTTAATTCCAGTAAAAGATTAATAAACAAACTATATCATAACTACATTTGATAGTCTGGAGGGACTAAGCTCTGCTTTCAGCTATGCCTGTATAAATCTGTAGTCACTCCACTGATTACAACAAAGTTACTACAGGTTTAAAGCAACCTAACAGAGAAAAAAGCCTTTGGCCTCCATAACTGGCCTTGTTACTAAATGACTACATAAAACTAACACATGACTAAATGACTACATAATACATTCCTGCACGTCACTAGAGCTTTTTATTCCTGCCCATTAAAATGCATTACGGTAGGGGGGTTGCTGAAATGTAAATTAAAGGCTACAGCACTAGTAGTTTAACAGCTGCTGTGTAGATTGACAGCCTTTGTGAGCCCAGCTGGCAATCTCAGGTTAGTGGGTCTCTAGTCACAACATTAATCAGCTTTATAGTGTCACTAATACCAATTTGTAAGCAGACTGCAAGGATCAGACGGGCCAGCTGTCAGGCACTACGGGTAGATTATTACAGGATTTTGTTTTATTGTTTAAGATTAGAATTATAATTTAATTAGGGAATTTAACTATTTTGTGCATCCACTACAAAATAGCAAAGATTTAATAAAAATGTCACCTTTTCCCCCCTCACCAGGAAGGAGAGAAAATGAATTTCCCTTCACAAAAGCTGTATTGTAAAAGATGATTGGCTGAGTCGAAGAACTTCCTAAATTGAATTTAATGGTTTATACGTGCAATTCAGAATTTCTAATTGATATCAATATAAAGTTCTGTATAATATCTTGATGATGTGATATGGCCTAAAATATTGTTAGGACAGAGGTCTCATTTGTTCCCCAAATACTGCACATTGTCTATACCACTCCCTTTCCATTCTAGTTTCTTCATAGTAGTTTAAAAAAACCAAAAAACATGCAATCAAACATGTCTCTGTAAATTGAAATGTCTCTGTAAATTGCACACGTTTGCGTTGAAACACAAGTGGGGAATATAAATACCCAATACTAAATAGAATCGTGTTATAGTAAGTTAATTATGCAATAGACAAAAGTAGGGTAAGATCTATTAAAGTGATGTGTCTTAAGAAATCTTTTATTCCATATTTTTGAGATGGAACCCTTTATCCTTATTACATTACACATCATTTTCAACTCATTTTAATTAATGATTTTAAATTAGGCTAAGAGGATATTAGTACCCAAAGCCTACCAATAATGCAGGATGCTGCGGCTCAGACACAATCTTCCAAAACCTCTGCAGCTCACATCTTATGACACTTTCCTGTCGGCCATACAGATTACATTTCCTGCACTGTAAAAGCAGCTTTTCTTTTGGGTCAGAAACATGATAGGTTTACCATTTATTTTCAAAAGTGGCCTGAAGATGTGACTTAGCAGAAAAAAAAAAGCCCATGATACTCAATATATCAAATAAAGGAAACGAAAGGGTGACGATATCCTGTGCTTATATGAAATAAACCACAGAACTTCTAACGTAGGTAGCGCCATGGAGTCTTGCTTGTACCCCACAAAAGCTAGCAAATTCAGGCTGAATGGCCAGCATGGCATTCACCCCCTGGCCTGGTCCTATTGCACTTATAAGTAAGTATGTTACCATCCCTCAACCTCCAAAGGTACAGATGATTCTAAATACACTAGAAATGTGATATTTACACTGTGTAGGGATTGGTGGGCTCTGAAAAGGGGGATTCCTACACTGAGGAGTAGGGCTGTACGGAAGCTGTCCATGCGGCAGTGTGGATACATCTTGGGGAGCAGCTGGAAGAGGGGAGAGTGTTAGTACAATTCTGTCTCCTGAAATGGAACCCAGAAGTAGTGGCCATTGTTGCAGTAGTAGCCACAGAGAGAGATTTTCTTGTTTCTCCAGAGCTTGATGAGGCAGAATTCCTGCCCAATGACCATCCCTTATCCAGGTTGTAGAACCTTTTGTTGTTCAGGATTTGGCCCATCAGGCAATTCTTACTGATAGCAATGATGATGGAGGTTTGTAAGCTGGGAGGAGAGACATGGGCCCTGTTTTTCTGTGAGAGTTTCACACTAACAGGTAAAGCTTAAGTTTTATCTTCCACGTAAATGTTGCAAGCTGTGATATTTGGGGAATAAAATAGGGATACACCTTTAAACTCCACTGACTTACGTTGGGCTAGACTTTTGATTGATGAAGAAGCAATCACTGTGGTTTTCATTTATTGAGTCTTCTAACAGTTGTATACATTTTTTTTAATTAGTAGAAGGCCTGTTGAGCTACATAGAGGTAAGTGTTTTGCTAATACATAAAACATGTTCTTCCTAAATAAGGACTGTTGAGTGAGCATCCTTTGTCAACAGTTACCACACAGGTATCTCTGAGAAGCAGTTGAAATGTCACTAATCAGAGAATGTACAATAAAGCAGATCCTTTTTCTTTAACATATACCCAAACTCCCACTGATACAGGAAAAATCCACAAAAATTGTCAGGCCACATATTGAAAATATGTTTTAAATAAAGTGAAAGTGGCACTTTTTATACTAAAATATGTGATCCATAAAAATGAATTATATTCACAGCCTTAAATGAGTATTTCAAAGATTATAGATAAGTATTACATATGATTATTTATAGGAGAGAAATTATAGAGTGATAAAATCCAATACTTTTATATTTGCCTTTATTTTACATAAATATCTCATTAATAAATTGACTGTATTCCATACCTGCATCTCTCTCTCTCATCAACCTTACATATGTCATAGATCAACCTCAGCTACCAAAAGGGTAATCAAGTACTTGGATAATAGGTTTTGGAGGAGGTAGGGGTTCAAACGCTCCAAGGAGCAAGGCAATTTGCCAAAGCAGGGAGGACCCTGACGACCTGGAAGGATATGCAGAGTTAGGATGGAAGGAGGCATAGCTAGCTAAAGCCCTTGCATGCTAAAGAATGTCAGCAAGCAAACTTAATTTGACAAGAGGGAAAGGGGCAAAGTTTACTGCAACATAATTTCAATATATTTTTGACTGTACAAATATATTTCTCCTGTATGGGGGTTTTTAGGATTCCTGAGCTATCCATATGATCCACCTAAATGGTTGTTCTATTGCTTTGTCAGAGGCCTTGTGGTCCATGTCAGTAAGCAGCTTTCCTATTGACCTCTGCAAGCTGTGTAGTGCAGTTCTCCACAGATGTCATTCGTAGTGTTCTGGTTTCATTCCACCTACTGTGCCCTGGATTTATTACACTATCTGCACCATGGAATCCCACCTTTTGTTTACAGCCTTAAAAATGACTAATTTACAAACACAGTCTTAATTTACCTCCATTTTAAACCTCCACTGCGGTCTTTGGCTCAGGGTGCCAAGTTAACTTGAAGAGTTCAGTGATATAAAGAGTAATTATGAACTTGGGGCAGTATATGACCCTAACATTAGGTAGCATCATGTAATATAGTTTTCAAGGAAATGGTTATGCCAGGACAATATTTATTGCTGTTACAGACGCATGGCTAGGCCCAAAACCAGATCATATATTATGCTGACGCTAATAACACACCACAACTCCTAGTGCAGTAACTAGCAAACTCTTGAAGGGTCCTTAACAAATTTGCAATATAAATCATGGACCTTGCCCTCCTAATCTGTTGCTAGGGAAATTGAGTTCAACAAAAAACAGCCTGCAATCAGAGAGGAAAGGTTCCTTTCCTTGCACCCTGTTATGGTGGGAGTGTTCAGCACCCTCCAGAATGCCCTTAGGATTGATAGTGATGTGGCTCTCCTAGTACTCCATCCTCTGAAAATAGTGGATGTAGAAGAACAGCAACTTTGCCAGTTCTCATGATTTCATTGTGAGTCTCACAATATTTGTTTTTTGTTTGTTTCTAGTCCTCATGGTTGTGGAGGAAATCTTGAAAATGTGACCCAAGTGCACCTTAAAGGTTCAAAACCCCAAAGAATCATGAGTAAGAATCAAGAACTCCCACAATCATGGGTTTTGGGCTCATCTGAAGATAGCAAGGGCAAATAGTGGATCCTGGGGCTTGTTGTGGGATGTGGGGAAGATGATAGGATGTTCTTTTGGAAGTCTGAGTTGACTCTCCAAGTGACCATTTAAAGAGGTGCAAATAGGCCTTTAGATAGTTGAACTATATTGTTTAAGTTCACAAAAGCTTTCATATTCCAAAACCCAAGGATTTGCGCAGCAGTACTGAAAAACACCAACGCCAATTAATGTACATTAGATTTAAAAAAAGATTGCTCCTGGGTAAAGTCTTCATCTGCCATCTTTTCATCTAAGATCAGATATTTATAGATAAGTTTCTAAAGCTCAAAAATTGAGTTGAAAATGGAAACAGTTCCCTAGATTGTGCATGTTTTATAAGTATACCCAAGTCCATCAAATATTTAAAGGGTTTGTGGAAGACAGTATAAAGCTACTACTACATATGGGTTGCCTAGGGAGGTGGTGGCATCTCCATCTTTAGAGGTTTTTAAGCTGAGGCTTGACAAAACCCTCGCCAGGATGATTTAGCTGAGGATAGTCCTGCTTTGGGCAGGGGGTTGGACTAGATGACCTCCTGAGGTCCCTTCCAACTCTAATATTCTATGATTCTATATTTGTTATATTTGTAGTATATCTCTAAAAACTTCTTGGTTTACTAAATTCAAACAAATAACACTATAGTTCTGATACCTTGGTGATGGGCATGGTATAAGAACCTGTATCTAGGAGTACCCTGCTGGAAAACTCTATCTATAGGCATATCATTGTACCCTTAGAAATGCCAGTGAGCCTTGTTACCTGCTTGGGGGTGGGCTGCTGTAGATTTGAGAGTGATGTGCCTGAGCGTATTTGAGAAGAGATGGGGTATTTTGGGGGTACTCATGAGTGAGATGGTGTAGTGATTACTAACCAATTTTTTAAAAATAATTGTTTATTCCAATTTTATCAATTTGCAGCTTTTGTGTAAGGGGTAGTACAAATTTAATCCAAAATTCTCTTAATTTTTTTGTCAGTCCTGATTTCAGTAAATCTGAACGGAACTGAGCTATTTTGGTTAATCTATAACTGCTGTTTTTATTGGTTAATGAGTCTTGACATTCTATTACACTGGTTCCGAGCCTAAGTCACAGATTTCTCTTTGTATCCTGCACATTTTATTAAAGTTATGACTGCACAGTTGGCCAAATCCTGCAGCTAGGCAGTGCTGCGCTCTAGAAAAACCTTTGACAGCAGTAGAGATGAGGATTAGAAATTATTTAACCCTATTCTGAAATCTCAACTAGAGGCCATTCCACATGCTTTCCATTATAGCAGCTGTGGATGGGGTATTATGGAACTGTGACCTGGGGTGAAGGACATGTGGTTATGGACCTATATATCACGATATGTCAATAGCTTCTATGCAAAACATGCTGCATAGATTGTATGAGGGGTTATTGCATGTAGTTGAATCAATAGCAGGTATTGTGCCTCTTTGATGGGGGCATTACATTCTTTCTTGGAACCTACCAGAATTTGACTTCCTGCTCAACTAAAAATGTTCTGTCCTCCTTCCTTTGATTTTCTTCCTTTATATCAATCATGATGATATTAAACAGCGCCGTTATCAGCAACTAAGAAACGTGCCAGGCCTTTGACAGAAAGTGGGACAAGGAACAGCTATTTAAACTATGCGTAGACCATGTAATGGAAACTTATTTCATACAGGTATCTTAGAATTAGTGAGTCAAGTAGACTGAAATGGGAGCGGAGCTCTCAGTGCATCAACCAAAGAGGAGAAGGAATGGCCGCCTGAGGTTGTGGGGGACTACTGTTTACCCAAATCAGGCAGAGGAGGAGTGTTTCCCTTCTATGCTTAGCTGAGGAGGGAGAGCTGACCGCTGATATTGATACCACCAGTGGGTACCATCATTTTATTCTGCTCCCAAGGAAGGAATAGAGACAGTGGGGCACCTGGGTCCTCTCAAAGGGGAGCAAGCTAAAGAAGCCCAGTGGATTAATCAAGGCCACCCCAGGACTCCATCAGAGCCTACTGAGGGGAAGCCAAACCAGAGAGCATCCGTGTTCATACTTCGAATATCTGCACAGTCTCTTGTGAGAAGTGTCACGTGTAGGCGGAGTTTATTTTCACAGATTGATAAATTATATGGCCACGCAGACCCACTATGACCAGCTGATCTAACCTGGATAACCCAGCCATAGGACTTCTCTGAATTAATCTCTTTGAACTAGAGCATATATATTAGAAAGCCATCCAGTCTTGATTTTAAAATTGCCAGTAATGGAGAATGCACCATAACCTCTGGTAAATTGTTCCAGTGGATAATTAACCTGAGTGTTAAAAACTTTTGCCTTATTTCCAGCATGAATTTCTCTAACATCAACTTCCAGTGATTGCATTTTATACCTTTGTCTGTTAGGTTGAAGAGCTCATCATCACATTTTTCTTTCCTGTGTAGATACTTATACACCAGTCAAGTCACCTTTAGCCTTCTCTTTGTTAAACTGAATAGACTCCTTGAGTCTGTCACTATAAGGCATGCTTTCAATCCTTTAATCATTCTTCTGGCTCTTCTTTGAACCCTTCTAATTTATCAACGTTCTTCTTGTATTTTGAACATCAGAACTGGATACCATGTTCCAGTAGAGGTTCTGCCAGTGCCAGATACAGGCATAAAATAATCTCCCCACTTCTACTCTGTGCTCCTTGATATTTGGTATTTTGTGGGTGGAACTTGGAAGAATATCTTTTTTCCCCAATCTGACTCCTGCATGAAATAGTAGATCCATCTGCTTCACTTTTTCCCTCAGCCTCCTCACTGGTCTTCCCTGCATGGTGGCATACAGTTGGGCTCTGCAGCATACAGGGAAGGCCATTCACTTTGCAGACATGTCAAATCCTGCCCAACCTACCAGTAACAGAACAGCGCCAGTTTAATTGTGGGCAAAGCCTTCTGCACCGGTGGAAAAGCAGCAACATTTGCCACTTAATGGAGAAGCTAGGCTGATCTGGCTACAGACTGTTCCCCTTTTGGAGTGAAGATCTGGGTCTCCAGAATCCCTTATACCCACAGCTGCCAATATTTTACCCAAGGTAAAGAATACCCCTATTATACACCCTGATTCAGGATAGCACATGCATTCCTGTAGTGCTTTTCAGGATCAGGGCCATAACTCCTCAAAAGGGGAGGGGCTATATTTTGCCAGGGAGACCCTCTTCTGTGTAAACTCTACTTAGAGTGAGATCATTTTATGGAAGAAAAGCAAAACTTCCTTCTGAAGGTTGTTTTCTAGCACTTCATCCAGTCCAGTTCTATGTTTTAAATATTTAATACACTAGTTTATCTCAGCTATCAAAGCCTTGTATATTAGTTCCACATTAACTGTCATACAAGCAATCTGCTTGTATTCTTAACATCTCATCTATGAGATTCACAAGTTTCTTTTACACTGAACTGGGTGGAAAATCCTTTTATCATATAGTATATGGTTCCAGAAATTGGCCCATTTTTTAAAAAAAAGAAAAGCTTGAGAAGGGGAACTCTAAATTGTTAATCATGTCTACCATGGAAATATCAAGCAGCTTTTGTTTGAGAGGGGAAAGGACCCTTTTTGCACTACATACAAAAAGGTTTTCTTTGTTACACCTGCCAGCATGAAAAAGGATTAATTTTAACAGAGCTTAACCCAGCCATCTTGGGAAAACATTTAAATGACACCGTCCCCTGCTTACTTTTAAGGGCATTGCTTTGGTGCCTTCATTTAGTTTCACAATTTATCAAAAGTTTTTAAGCTGCACGATTCAGTGATTTTCTTCTTCTTTCACACCAGCTATAATACCATGCTACATTGGCTCTGCTACATTGTGCTATGGGTATCTTTTTTTATCTTTTGCAATAGTCTCCATCAGGAAAAGCAAATAAGGAACTACAAACATGCTTTGGTTTTTGATTACATTGTTTTAAAAAGCAATGAATTCAAATCTTTTGTCTCGTGAAGGTGGATATAATTGTAGTTTTTATACTTTGATTTGCTAATACAATAAATACAGAAGACGCTGTTGAGTCTAAATTCTAGTTGACACAGTCTACAATATTTTACAAATGAAAATCTCTTTTGGAAGATGTGGACTTGGAGTTTTTGCCCAAAGGGACAGAATGTTAGAGAAAACATTTTTTGTAACTGAAAGCAATAGCTTAACAATAGATTTCTAATAGCACACTCTTCACTCCACATTTTAGCATCCTGACATTTTGAGTAATCATAAACTTAGGCAGTGCAATATAATACATTCAATTTAAATGAACGCTCAGCAGTGGCTAGATTATGTATAAGTAGAAACTTTTTGGGCCAAGGTTTTTCCAACTTATATATTCTTTGAGCTTTATAAGTAGCACAGACTGGCATGGAGCCAGCCACCCCACACATGGTCCTCGCTATACCAAACACACTGTGTATTTGTTGCACGCAGCTGAATCAGTTGCTTTAATACAAATCTATCTATGAATAAAAATGTATAGGATACTTTTACTCCACTTTTGATCTTGTGGCCTTATTGATAGGCTTGCAAACATTTTAAAGCTACCAAAATCTGTTATTGCATAAATAGTTTTAATTGTCTGGAACATATCTTTGGAAAACCTGTAAATAGACGTTACTGAATCATCCACTTACGAAGTGAAAAAACACGTCAGGTTAAAGGAAACAAATTTGCCCCATTGGAAACTATTGAAGGAAACAAATTTGTTTCTATTTATTTCCTTTATTCCATTTCATCATATAGGAGTGTATGAAAGAAATTACTTTTGTTTAGTAACTTCTAACAAGTATTGATTGTAATCAAAAATATTCACTTGCCTGTAGTGGGAGTGGGAGAGGGGCGTGAAGGGTGGAGAGAAAACAAGCTGGACTGTTTTTCCCTGGCTTTCTACTGTTCATTTGCTTTCTTTATTCTTGACATTTTGCCCATAATAGCAAAAGCTTCCCTATTTGCTTAAAATTATTTATTGTGAATAAACCTCCCTAAGCTGAAAAGTAAATTTGAACAAGGGCTCGGGTGGCATCAAGTTCCACAAATACACTGGAAAACAGCAGCAAACAAGAAATAATTAGGTAATTTAAGAAAATCAATCCTTGCATATTTTTTAGAACAAAGAAACACTTAGAGCCCAGTATTTTGTATCGAACTAGTACTTAAGAATAATTGTATGGTGGAATATACTTATTCAACTCCTTTGCTGGCCTTAGGTTTAATCAGATTTATTACATAGTATTTGGATCCAGCTTTTAAATGCAAAATTTCTTTGATCAAAATTAAATGAAATACTTATTATTTCTAATAAAGTGCCTTGAGATACATCAGTAATTTAAATTAAGCTTAAATAAAATGTTCAAAACCTCTATACCATACTGTTCTCATTAGCAAACTCTTTAACAAAAAAACCCTATTTTCCTATATCCTAGATATAAACATGCTAGCATCTAGCATCTGCAAATACTTGTTTTAATCATTTTCAAAGGATGTGAAAAATTGAAACTTACCGTTTTGAAGCAACAGCATTTCAAGTATGTGACAAGTGTCAAATATTTCTTTTCTTTAAAAATAAAAATCAATAACTCCAATGCTTTTTGGAGTTTTATTAATTCCAATGGCAAATACAAAACTGAGTGTGGTTTTCCCTTCTTATCTCTACCTAAGTTCAAGCAGAGCTACTGCCCTAATAAACCTAATCCTCTAGTCACAGATATAATGACTTAGGTGGTGTTTGAAAGACTCTCAGGACAACTTTTGTGTAGTTGCTAAGTCTGTGGTTATATTTATTGTAGACATTGGTTGACTGACACTTGCTCACCAAAGACGTTTGGCAGACATCAGTTGGGTCATTGTAGGACTGGTCATTTTGGTTTGTTTTGAAACCTCAGGATTCCATCAAATCCCCCTCTGTCTTAGACTGTATGACCTTAAGGGCCTTTCACTATTGTGTCTAGCTGCTCAAGTCTACTTATAATATAATTATTAGGAGACCTGCCCAAATCAGATTATTTTAAAACTTGAATGCCCTCTGTAGCTGAATGTTTTTAGAAATGGATTCATTAAGATTATGATGACACACAGATGTGAAAAAGGAACCATGACCTTGGGTATGATATAGAGTTTGGTTTGATTCAGAGTAAACAAATATTCTACAACTGGGTTACATCAACAGACCATTAGGGAGTGAGTCTGATTCACACTTAACAAAGATCATGTTGGAATGACGAAGTGGGTGTGACATGAATTATTTGGAGCTGTACAGTGGCAGGTTAATTGTAAATTGCAGTTATTTCCTCTGGAGTTATAGTACCATGTAGTTGTCAATTACACTGAAATAGAATGATTTCTTCTATTCAGCGTGCGGAGGTGGTGTACAGTTACTGAATCATAATTTCACAGTAACTCTCAGTGACTATCCAGAGTGCAGACCCTTGCATTCTGATTAATTTCTGCCTTAAAAACTCACCAGCCATACGCCCACAGCAAACATGGACTCCTTAGCCGCCTCATATTTGTCTAGTTTAAAAGTTTCAAACCAAATGACATTGCAAAATATTAGACATTTTGGCATGGCTGGCCCTAGATTTTGTAAGTTCCTATATGAAGTAGCATTTGATGAGTCCCATACAGTTCCCTCCCTTTGTCGACTAATCATAATGAAATGTCCCCAGTTACCATTGTATTTATCCTCACAACACCCCAGTGAGGTAGGGAGAGAATCAGATTATTATCCCATTTTACAGATAGGGAACTGAGGCACAGAGAGACTAAGTGACTTGACCGAGGTCACACAGGAAGTCTGTGGCATATGAGGACATTGAGTTCAGGTCTCCCAAGATCTAGGCTAGCCCCACTAACCACTAGACCATCTTTCTTTTCTGGGGAGTGCTGGTTGGTATCTGCCTGTCTCCCTCCCACACTCAGTTTCAATCTTTTGCCTGCCTACATCACCTTCAGCCTGTGTTGATCCCCTCCGTCTAGCCACATGCACACCTGTGTTAAATTCCATGGCTTCTGATGACTTTCAGACATAGAATAAAGAGCTGAAATGGGAGCTGAAGCACAGTTTCAATATATTCTTTCTCTTGGGGCTGAGCTGAGTTCGGAACAACGATTTTATGTTACGAAAAGAATGAAATAAAAAATACAGGAAACACGCCATTGATGCCAGGAGCTTCTATGCTCATTCTATCAGGGACCTCCTTCTCGATACTCTCCTGTCTCTCAATCAGCTGCATAACGTCTCAGAGGAAGTGTGGCATCGTTAAACTTGCTGCTGTTTTGCTTCTTTATGCCACATATTATCTTCCTTATTTCTCTAACCAAACCAAATTGACTGTTGGGATGGTTCAGATAAGGTGATCGAACAGATTCATGGCTTGACCTTGATAGCAGCTTGCACATCGTTCCCTCTTTCTGAGCAGTTGGCCAAAATTTGAGCTCTAGTAGGTTGTTTCAGTTAGAAATTGATGTGGGAGCCACACACATCTTTGGTGTAATCCTGGTTATTTACAAAGAATGTACAAAGTCCTTTTCCCCTGAACACAGCAGTAGCAGAAGATTGAATTGTTGCACACATTTTCAAGCTCCTTTTCAGTCAGTACTGACCTCAGAGCTTTCATTCGCTGGTTGTTCTGGCTGTGATCTTGGCTTTCTGCTGCTTCTTGCTCAGCTTCTCTGGTGTTTCTACTGCTTTTCTCCCACCAACAGGCACACCACTCCAATCCAATAAACCTCTGACTCAGAGTTTATCATCACAGTGAAACTCCACCCTAGGTTACTTGGTTCAGCTTCTGTGCCATCCTTGCAGGTGGTTTTGTTCTGGACAGAGACACCCATTGTTTCATCTGTCTGGTTCCATAAAGAAGTTCAATTTTTTCTTACCCTTATCCTAAATGAGGGGTGGCTACTAAACCGGACAGATACAGTGAGGTTTCACCCAACCCAAACCAACATTAGGAAAAAGTTTTTCACTAGGAGGGTGGTGAAGCATTGGAATGGGTTACCTAGGGAGGTGGTGGCATCTCCCTCTTTAGAGGTTTTTAAGCTGCGGCTTGACAAAACCCTCGCCAGGATGATTTAGCTGAGGATAGTCCTGCTTTGAGCAGGGGGTTGGACTAGATGACCTCCTGAGGTCCCTTCCAACTCTAATATTCTATGATTCTATGATTCTAATGTTGTTAACTAGATTTTGGGTTCCTCAAAGCAGGGGCCATAGGCCAAATTTTGGCATGGTAAAAAGAGGCACTGTTCATTCACTTCTTCATCACTATGGGAGTAGTGCTCTCAGCCCTCCTGTTTGGAACTTCTGTGAAGATGCTCTGTCATTTAGTCTCTATGTGGCTGTACTCGCCATTCTGTGAAATGGGGAAAATAGTATTACCCTACCTCATCAGGGGTATTTAAGTACAAATATATTATTGTGAGGTGCTCCCATACTATGGTAATGAAGATCATATATATAATGGATGAACCTTAGAATTCTTAGGTAATAGTCTTTATGTAGTCAGTTTTCTTCTGATGGAAGTTATTAATTTAATTTTAATTAATTAATTAATTAATTAATTAATTAAATTTAGTTTGAAATCTCCACCGCTCCAATGCAGTTGTTCTTAATGTTATCTGGCAGCGGTGCCTCAGACTGTTATGCAATCAGTGACCATTTTTAACATCAATAAGGCTTTCTGTCCTTACTGAGACACTGTGTTGTGAAATATTTCCAAGTCGCACACATTCTGAAAGGTAATATTAAAAAGCAGGATCTGCCAGATTGTGTATTGAAGTTTAGTATTTTCTATGTATAGGTGGATCAGATAAAAACACTGCCAATATAGCTGAATGTTTGAAGGGTTTGTTTCCTTCCATTTTGGAGAGGATCTTGCTTCTTGTGGGCAAGAGAAAATGCTGAGAATTTTTTTTTTATCTTCATGTTCAACTCCTTGGGGTCTATGAAAGCCAAAACCTGAGCCTTTTATCAGTACAGTTCTTAAGGAGCGTACCTAGTGTGTAAGCTTTTCTGTTCTATGAATGATGCCACATGGTGTCCTGTGTCTCTGCTATTCCAGCCTCTTGTGTAAGGCTCCTGATGCTTTTCAGATGGCATGTTTTGGTGAGATGTGTGTCCTCCCTTAATCTTATTTTATGTATGACCATGAAACATTCCTTTCCCGTGATCACATCTTCATGTGTCTGGCTCAGGTCGTTGTTATGGTTTTTTCCTTGACTCTCTTTGGTTGTAAACTCCCTTGGTTTAGGCCAAGCACCTCACCACAGAGTCTGTTTTACTGCAGTATTTTTCTTTGGTATCTTAGTGAGAGTTCACACTGCCCAAAGACTGGCTAACAGGCTTTTAATGACATATTTGACTTCTCAGGTTTTAAAGAGTGTATGCTTTTGAATCCCTTTGCTTCATTTCTGTGCTTACCTACAGAACTGGATCTATCTTGTCTGCCATGTAGGCCATTTGCAAACCTATATATCCGTCATTCTTTTGGATTTGTCGCTTCATTCATCAGTGTGCATATGAACATCTCCCTTTTCTCCCTTTAACTCATACATTTGGTCTGCTTTCTTTGCATAAATGTGCGTGGCATTGGGCTCATTAGGATTCCTACAAGTTTGCCTGAATGCTCGGCTTTTCACATATTTATGCCAGCTTCAATATTGCTGGTATTGTTCCTTATTTGGCATGTTTTCCCTCCCTTATCGCTCTATTTTGTGTAAACTTTTTTCATATTTATTTAATGATAACGTACACAGTCCTGCAGTCAGAGCTTCTAAGGGTTTAAATTAAATTTCTCTTTCTCTTGCTGCCAAATACACACTCTTTTATCTGTATCTCTAACCACTGTGAAAGGTACTGATACATTTTTATAGGTGACATTTTTTCTAGTGACACGGTGACCCTTAAATTAGGAATAATTTCTGCAGAGTTGTCTTTCTGCTTGTTGAGTGGATGGCTTGTTGAATGGGTGTCTTTCTGCTTGAGAAATGAGTGGGGCGTGGTGTATATATCTTGCATTTCTGTTATTGCTGCTGTAAAAGCAATGGATCAAGTTTTTGGACATCATCCATTTTACTAGCTCGTGTGAATTCTCAGATATCATTCAGTTTACTTTTTCAGCCTTGGTCATCTCTCCTTGTTGTTGCACATAAGGGTTAAAAGACCAGTCTTCAGGGTTCATCTAATAAAAATACCGGCCTTGGGTATGGGGATTTGTTTAGCTAAGGTTACTATTTTTACCTGGAAGATGATTCCAGTTTACCAATGATCGTCTGACAATATTTTATGAGAGTCAACATACAATTTATAGTCTGTCTTTTCCTGTTTTTGTGTACATTTTGAATATCTATAAGCTGAGAGTCACAGTATTTACCTGGCAAATGTTTACTCCTTTCTTCACCATGAGAGTGATAACAAGGTCATTTTTTCATCTTTAGCTGGCATCTGTGGGAGTTGAGGAGCTTTAAAGGGCCATATCTTTATTCCCAATGGAGAACGGTGGTAGCAAGATCTAGCTGGCTTCTCTTCACTCCCAGTTGAAAACAGCTGTGGCAAGAGGAGGGTTTAGAGATTCCCTCTTTTCTCTTCCCCTGGGACAGAAGCAGCTTCTTTTCTCCTTACCCTCCAACTCTGCTCAACCAAAACTGACTAGTCCACCTGGTCTTGTATCTTGTCTTGTATTCTTCTGAAGAAGTCCTAATACTACCTTTATGCACCTGCTAAACTGCAATTGTGTGGGAGTAAATTATGGGGGACAAGTGATCCAAGAGGGTGATCAGTTTATACCCCAAAGTCTCATGACCCCTATGCAATTTTTATCCTAAGTGCCATGGTTTAACTGCAGAGGCTACTTTTATTTTCCCTCACCTTTAGGTTGCTTCCCTACTGAGTGTTATCTAAAGAACATCTCCAAGATTAGACACTTGGCCTCTGCAATGTACACCAAGGTGCTTATCCATGCTTTTGTGATTAACAGACTGGATTATTGTGTAACTGTATCATCTGGTCTCCCTGCTTCGACTCTTCACTCTCTTTCTGTCTCTTTCACACCACAGCAGCTAGGCTGTTGGTGAAATCTCAACTTTAATATCCTTAAGTTGATTTAAGGAAAGCTTTATGTGGCCTTGGTTTTTCTTACGGATCTGATTTGGCTTCATCCTACTTTCTAGGGACAGCCTTGTATTCTGCTAAAGCTGCCATGGATTAGAAGTGCACTGGCCCTCGGACTAAATTGCGGGTGACTGAACATTTTCCAGCCATCATACTGAATTTCCCTTCTAGGAAAGATAAATGTTGTAACTGATTTTTATCCACTAGCCCAATGCCCCTCCCACTGAAGTCAATGACAAAACTGTCTTTCGCTGACTCTAATGGAAGGGAGGACCAGATTTGTTATATGCAAAAATATAGTCTGTATAAATCAGAAATCTTTTCTCCATTATAGCCTTTCACCAGATCTCTTTCAGTAAATTTCAAATACCTAGGTTCTCAAGGATGATTTTTAGACTTATTAAAATTAAAACTTATTATTATTAGTGCTTATTAAAATCCTGATCCAAAGCCCATGGAAATCAATGGGAGTTTTTGGATGGGCTTTAGATCAGACTCTAAAATTACACACGTAGTGTATTCTCCTCTAACCTTTTAAGTACTCCTGAGCATTTCAAACATGTCATCCTCTTTTGTCATCTGACCTCTTGTGGTTTCCATTGCCACACACTCTTCAAACAATCTATCTTGGCTCAACATAACTTGTTTTTTAATTATCCAGCAGAAACACAATACGCCCAGTTCTGCATGCACAAACAGGCATTCATCACCCTCATCATGTACTATCAATGCAAAAACATTGATATATCCAAACTATCTTCAAACAACACAGTACACAGCCTGTTCCTACACAAAATACCAGGAAGACAACAGACCCTACCAATGTCAGTGGGCTGATAATGTAAGTGGGGTGATGTCTTCCTTCTTTATCAGACATTAATAATGGCTGTTAGGGATGGAATGGGTGAAAAGACCCACTATTGAAAGTACTTTTTCAACCATAGTCTCCCGTTATCTAGGTAGCTTGTGATCCCAAACAGGGTGGATGCCGCCAGCAATCTCAGACGATGTAGTTCTGTTGTTTGTCTTTCTCTGTGACTGAATGATGGGCTTCTTGAACGATTATGAATCCCACAATTCTGATGATGACTCCTGGGCTGTAATTTTTTACCAAAACCCTTAAAAATAAAAGGTGTTTATTCATTTGTCCATGCATGGTTGCTGCGAATTCACTTGCTAATCAGATATTCAAGAAAATATAATTACCCATGAGGTGATGGTGATAGCATAGGCAAATAGCATCTTTGTGACCTATCATCATTTACTTTTCAGAATGTCAGGCAACAGACTTGAGCAACAGAACCAGTTGTGCAGTTCTGGAATCAGACTACGTCTCCACCTTAACCTGTGTATCAACTCCTTGTCTGGAAGGCTTGAAGATCTCTCATTCTAGGGCTATAGTTGTCATAGCTCCATCCCAAAAGGCCTGATTCTGCAACCATTCTGCATGCAGAATTCCTACAGAAATATGCTCAGTGCAAATACGTTAATTCTGGTTTATTTGTTATGCAGTGTTTACAAATATGAAAAATATCAGGAGGAGACAGATGGTGTAATTTCAGCAATAGCTGCAAATTTGGCAGAAAATGACCAAGGGAGCAGTGGGCATCATACAAATTCTTATTATTTGCTAGTTCTTAAGTGCTGTCAGTCTGCTTGGCACAATACAAGCATAAACAGTCATAGTTCTTGACCTGTGAATATTGATTTGGACGATATAACACACCATGTGCTGCACTCTGTGATGATGCAATAGGTGGTGGAGTAAGCCACAAGTCAGATGCATGTTATTCTAAAACAAAGGGTACTTGCACTGATTTTGTATTCAGTGGGTGTGCAAATGGAGTGCAGCTTGCATGCTAAGGGAGGTGGAAAGGATATGGAGAGATGGTAGAAAAAGTGGCTCACAGAAGTTGTAAATTTATGAATGGAGGAGTGTCAGAATGGATGACTGCTATGAAACTCATTGAAGTACGTCATTGCTCCTTTGCTGAGCAGCAGCAGTTTGCAGGGCTTTTCTGGTCAGGTTCCTATTTGGAACAGAAATCTGTGATGTGTGGTATTTTCTTAGTAATTCCTCTACAGGTGAAGTGTAGCAAACTGCACTCAGGAGCTGCTTTGGAGAGAAATCTCAAGTAAGGCACCACTGTCCTGTCTCAGGAAGCAGCCATCTTGGGTCTCAGCCTCTCTGTGGGATTTCACACCATTCCAGCTACTTAAACACACTCTGTACCCGTCCTTCTCCCTCAGTCACTTCACTTCATGCCAGGGAAATGACTAGTCTGAGGCTCCCTCAGACCATATGGTCTGGTGGCCTGGCCTCTACAACACAAAGGAAGCTCAGAAAGACGTAAAGGCCCATCCAAAGGAGGAGTGCTTTTCCCGTCAATTATCCTCTACATACCTTTACTGTATGACATATTGAGCTCTTACTCATGTGCTTAACTTTAACTTCAGTGAGATTACTCACATGCTCGTTTAGTATGTGTGTGTCTGCAGGACTGGTGCCTTAGCAAACAGACACTTTTAAGATGATCGTAGAATCATAGACGATTAGAGTTGGAAGGGACCTCAGGAGGTCATCTAGTTCAACTCCCTCCTCAAACCAGGACCAGCCTTAACTAAATCATCCCAGACAGGGCTTTGTCAAGCCAGACGAAGAAGTTTAAAAACTTTGAAGGATGGAGATTCTACTACCTGCCTCGGTAGCCCGTTCCACTGCTTCACCACCCTGCTAGTAAAAATTTTTTCCTAATATCCAATCTAGACATCCCCCACTTGAGACCATTGTTCCTAATTCTGTCATCTACTACAACTGAGAACAGCCTAGCTCCATCCTCATTGGAAGCCCCTTTCAAGTAGTTAAATGCTGCTATCAAATCCCCCCCATTCTTCTCTTCTGCAAGAGTCTAAACTAGCCTTTTTCCCCTCAGCCTCTACTTATAAGTCATGTGCCCAGTCCCCCTAATCATTTTTGTTGCCCTCCTCTGGACTTTCTCCAATTTATCCACATATTTTTGTAGTGGGGGACCCCAAAACTGGACTCAGTACTTCAAATATCACCTCACCAGTGCCGAATAGAGGGGAATAATCACTTCCCTCAATCTGCTGGCAGTGCTCCTAGTAATGCAGCCCAGTATGCCGTTAGCCTTCTTGGCAATAAGGGCATGCTGTTAACTCATATCCAGCTTCTTGTCCACTGTACCCTCCAGGTCCTTTTTTGGCAGAACTGCTGCCTAAGCAGTTGGTCCCCAGCCCATAGTAGTGCATGGGATTCTTCCGTCCTAAGTGCAGGACTCTGCATTTGTTCTTGTTGAACCTCGCCAGATTTCTTTTGGCCCAATCCTCCCATTTGTCTAGGTCGGATCTGGAACCAATATGTGAGATCTATCTATCTATATTACATTTTTATCTCAATGGTTAGACTCTCATGCTCTGAAGTATAGTTAAGCGAATCACCAACATTTAACTCTTGTTTTATAGTTCTATATTTGGTATATTATATATTTGCGGCCTGGTTAGGAAAATTAAATAACATTAATATATTAGAAAGATTTTGGTGATTAATAGAAGTAAATTCTCTGAGGTTTCTGTGAAGCTTGTTAGTTCAGAGTGGATGTGGAACCCTCACTGGGGAAGGGGAAAAAAAAAAAGGCAGCTTGCCTCCCCTTCAACAGGACTGCACAATTAGGAGAGGTCTATCTCAATCTGGATTTTGAATGCTCTGAAGTTAATGGATGTATGGATCCAGGATTTTGATTCGGGTCCATCTCGGCTTCAGATAATCATCTGAATGTCTGGATGTTATCTGCAGCCAACCTATTGGGATGTTCTTAGGAAATGAGCAAAAGAAATGAGGAAGAGAAAGAAGTAACTGCCCTAAATTCCTGAAGATCAAACACATGGTAGGTCAAGATACTGTAATAAGAAAGGAAAATCTTGAGTTTTAGTACTTCGATCTTGTCTTGAAGATGGGTACGACAGATGTATCAGAAATCAAGGAACAAAGGCAGAATTTTAAAGCTGTAGTTTGTGGTAGGATGTCTAGAGATGCCAATAGATAGACAATTGCATACAACACTCACTTCCTTTGGAAACCCTTTTTTAGCATGGATGTGGAAAAGAGAGAATTTTTCCTAACACTGAGATACTTGGAATTTGGAGACAGGGAGAAAACTTGAAGTAGGTTTAGAATATCTGCCTAAAAAGAAAGTAAAAGCAGTATATTAGGTTTTGCTTCCATAGGCATTCTGAATCCTTTCTTTGTCAGTGGCTTTTGGGAATTAAGGTATGGAGATGTTCATTCTAGCAAAGCTGGATGGAGGAGGCTGGGGGTTTTCCACTGAGGTTAGATTTAGTCAGAGAAGGGCTCTGAAGACACATGCATTTATATTTCTTCCTTTGAACTGAAGTGTATAATTTAGGGATCAAGATTGCTCACACTGAAATCAATGGGACATGAGTGTTAGAACTTACAGTTTGCTCCAAGAAGAAAAAAAGACTTTCCTCTCTATGTTGTTTTACGATCAGTCTCATGGATGATAAAATCGATTTGTGGTGCATTCATACCTAAGTGCTCCTTTTCTCTTTGGAATCACTTTTCCAGGGAATACAGCAATGAGCTGAAAACTACTTGCTCTGACTGGGGGGGAAAAAAAAGGCATCAGCAAAGGTTCTATGTAAATTCCAACTGGGAATAAGTGCTCTAATGAGAGGTATATTAATTTTTTGCATGTTCATCATCATAATGTTGCAGCAAGTGATATGGAAACAAGATGTATTAATAAGTCTGCCGTGTAGACACTTGACTTGAACGTTCTAATTTTCTTAGTTCTGGGCCATTCATGTCGATTTCTTCACCTTTTTACTGTTTCATCCTTGGCTTCTGTAACAGAGTTAACAAAAATACAGTTCTTTTCCATGGCAAATGCAAATTGCTCTTTTATTTACCCTATTGCCTTCCACAAATTCTACTATTGGATTTAGATTTCATTTGAACAGCAGCTCTTTCTTACTGTTAAAGATAAAATATCTGACAGCTGCTAAAAGAAATACAACCCACAAATACTGCATGATTTTCTCATTTATCTCTATATTCTAAAATGGCAAGTGCAGGAAACATGATTTATATGAACTGCTGAGTAATTAAGTTCCTGTCATATCAAGAATAAATAAAGATATTTAGAAAATCACTAATGTCTGGAGTTATAATGTTTCACAGTTCATTGGGCCATGAACCATAGTCTTCCATGCTTTATGGGCATAATGGAGGAGATGCAGGGTTACCTTTGTGATAATCTCCAGTAATTCATTTGACCTTTCCAGTGAGACTGGATAAAATCCATGAGTGACGTGCTATCCAAATACATTAATTCTCAAACACTCCAGTATGTGATCAAAGGCCTGCTGGAAACATGAATAGGGTGGTAGCTGATCTCCTGTCATTAACAATATTAACTGTTTAGTTATTACATTATTAGACTAAATTGAAATCTTGTCTTCAGTTAACGATAACCGTGCAAGGTGGACTGCTGCACCAGCAAGCTAGTTGAGTGGCTGACATTGGGTGGCTCGGTTCTTCTGAGACCAAATGAAAATGTAACTAGGAAAACTGTATTGAAATGGCAACTGTGAGAATTCTTGCTTTGAACTAGCTACCACCAGTTGGAGAGGTAGATTACCTACACCTATGGGAGAACTCCTCACATCAGTGTAAGGTAGTGTCTATGCTAAATGCTACAGTGGCGCCGCTGAAGCAGTTGAAATGTAAACATAACTTAAGTGTAGCCATTCCTGTAGCAAAGATACTGCAGTTCAATATTTAAAACCTTTGCTGCTGATGTACATCATTTGTACTTGGAGGAACTAGCAGAATTTCTGGGCTCCACTGGATTAAATTGTAACCACTTTCTGACTGCCTGAGACCTTCATTGCCGTAAGTATACAGTTTAGATCAGAGAGGGAGCGCATTATTGCTTCTCCATAAACTGGTCATTTTGAAATCCTTGCTGCTAGAGGTGCAAACTGCAGTCAAATATTCAAGAGCAGGCACAGCTTTCCGAGTCAGGAATAAAACTCTATTTCATGTTGACGTCTTTCTATACAACCTGTCTAGATATCTAGGTATGACAAATAGACAAGTCCCTTTGATGCCATACTCTGGATCAGTGAGTTTGGATCATTGTCTTACATGGTTTCAGTGAACCCAAAAGCTTATGTGATTCAGTGCATCCTAAATATTCAATTAGAACATATGGAGAAGGTGTGCATTTTTATAATCCCATTAATACATAGCTGAAAAATGGATGAACTAATTCAGCTCCAATTTAAAAAAAAAATCACCTTTGGATTGAAACCGAACATAGAACATTTCAATCCAAATGAATTTATCTGAGAACGTTACATATGAGGGATGAGAAACACTGAACTGAATCTTAACACGTTTGTTACCCAAAGACTGTAAGAATCACGACATCTACTCGTATGTACATATATGACATAAATGTCAAAGATTCAGCTGGAACCAGATTCTAATCCTAGTTCAATGCAGTTACTTCATGGTGTCGTGATTGCTCTTAGTGTTGATCTGAAATATCAATGAAAATTTGATACAAAATTGACTTCCCCCCATTTTCTAATCTGCTCTGAAAAAAATATAACTTGAAATGGCTTACCATAATAGACATTCTTTCACTATACTACTTTGTATTATGCATATGTTCCAAAAGGATAAGTGCCTTCTTTATGTGTTGAAATTTGCTTCCAGCTGAAAGCCTGCCTGTGATTTGTCTTGCTAGCAAGCAGAAGAAACGTGAAATATCTTAGCAGTAAAAACTGTCAAAACAGAGCCATAACTAATCCCACATGTGATTTTGAATAAATGGAGGCTAAAACATTCACTTAAACACTTGATATGTAATAATATGTACAATATCTCAGCAGAAGTGTAGATAAGCTCTGAAAATAGGAAGCTGCTTCTGATAGAATATGTAAAATAAGCAGACTGTTAATTGTTTAAACCTACAGATTCAAAGGGAGTCAATTTGATTAAGACAATTCTTTTATTCTTACAAACATTTATATTCTGGTTGCAATATAACATGTTTGTGTTGTAGCACAGAGCCAAAATCATTAAAATCACTTTCATCTTGTAGTAGATCATTGAAAATAAAGTGAGGTATGGTTAATTTTTTCACAGTGTGTAACACTTACGGTATTGTTGCTTTCATTTTAGTCTTGCAGCCTCAATAAGAAGGATGAAAATCTGCCCCTATTTACACCCCTGCAGTCCTATTGACTGAAATGGAGTTGCAAGGGTGACACTCAGGGCAGTAACTTTATGGAGGAAATCTGATTTGTATGTTTCTTCTTTCTGTAGAGATCAAAGATAGTTTATTCAACTGAATGGCAATGGGTGGTGCAGATTTATGGAACCAATTTAGAGAATTAATAAACCTGGCCATAAATCTTGTACCGGTCATACTACATGTGATTGTGCCTATATGCAGACATGGAAATTTGGTATCCTTCCAGGCCAGGAGACAAATCTTCTTGAGTTTAGTTACAGCAAGTAATTAAATTCATGCCCTTTAAATAATGCATCATTGAAGGGTTGGGGGATTTTTTGCAGAGATTTTTAAATTATGTGCCCAGCTCTTCTAAGTGCAGACAGCCTTCAACTACAATTGACTTCACTGGGAGCTGGGGGTGATGCTTTTTACTGAATCAGGCCCTTCAGATGGGTCTGAACCAAAGCACCCCTGAACTCTGGAAAAGTTTGAATCCAGATGCAAATGCAAAATGCTGTGACTCAGGCCCATCGTCATTACAAGCCAATGTGTGCGGTTTGTGTGGTCTTAAAATGTAATAGCTCAGCAAGTATGGTCTTTAGAGAAGATTGAAGTAACATGAATAAAAGAATGATCTCATGAATAGAGATGTTTAAAATAGATGGTATAAAAATAGCTTGTTACTTAGGAAATTTTCTCATCCATAAAGGCTTAAAGAGATCCAGGATTTAACTTCTATAAGGCCAAATTCTACACTGACTCCTGTTCACCCCCTTTGACTTACTGGGGATACAAGGATGTAAATCTGATTTAGCACAACATTTGATCCACTGTTTCACAATTAACCTCTCTGAAATGTCTTTTGTAATTAAATGTGGTCTTTCCATTTGGCAAACTCTTTTCATTCCCCACTCACTACCCATCCTCAATAGTTCCAGTTTGTTTGCTTCTTTGAGGGGATACTAGTAATGACAATGGTGTCCTCATAGATCTGCCAATAAGATTGTGTGGTAAGCTGTTGCTTTCGCTGATTGTGAAGCAGCAAAACCCAACAGACCGTGGATATCACATTAGGAGAACTGGTGTAATCACTGTTAATTTCTGAAGCTCCATTTTATCTCCCGGTCCGAGAGAACAATTGTCCTAAAATCAGCCTTTTCTGTCAGAGTTGAAGTTTAATAATAGATCTTGGATTCAAATTCTGGTTTGAATAGGAGAAGTTGAAGTGGGGTGAGTGAAAGGGGAGAGGGAGAAGGAAATGTAGCCTGAGGCGGCAGACAGCAATGGAAAGGGGAGTAGCAAGGTGAGGTGTTCTGACTCGAGTGGTGGTTATAGCCCCCAAAAGAGCCCAAGTGTAAGATGCCTATTTGGATGTCATGGGTTTGAAGGTAGCTTCTGGTCCTGGTGTGAGGAAGGTTTCAAGGGAAGGGGTCTTTCGTAGGCCGCCTCCAATCTCAACCCCGGTCCAGACGATGTGGGTGATGAGTCCTACTAGGGCTTGGCGCCCCTGGAGAGACTGTTGTGAATTTAGACCCAGCTACGTGAAACAGCAAAAATCTGTCAAACTCTTGGAGCTGTTCAGATAGCTTTGAGGCTGAGTGATGACCCAGTCCTCTTCCCCTCGAACTGCATGATACCCTAGTTCCTTTCCCAAGAGCTGCCAGATAATGGACTAGGTGGTGAGGGCATTTAATTTGGCTGTCCACTCACATGTTGGAGAGCACATTGCAAGCCAGGCCTTGAAGCAGAAAGCCAGACCCAGCTTAGGGTCTCGCTTCCTTTCAACTGCTCTGAATTCAGTGACACCTAACAAATCAGCACAAATCATCAACACACCAAAAATGTAACAATGTGTAGATTTATTTCCTGATTTCAATGTGGAGAAGAGTAAGGGGCTGTTCTGAAAAGGGAAAGCATACAGAAAATGGGCATGATGGTGTAGGGATTCAGGTCTTGGGTAAGAAAAGAATGAAGAGACAGCTTTTTAAAATATAAATTATTAGATGTCTTGCCTCTCACTCCAAAGGTTTGTCTTTTGTATGGCTATTGTACCAATCACTGGCCACCCAGAGGGATCTCAAACTGTTTTTCTGTGCCACAGCTGCACACCACAGCAGCTCAGAAATTCATGGTGACAGTGGTGCTAGAGCCGTGAACCTTCGGCTGTTAGTGGTATAGAGCTAGCGACACACACAAGATGGGCTCTGATTGCGCCCCCAATGGGCAGTGGAGAACATGAGCATTAGCTCATTTGTGACAGTGTAACTGTAATTACATCAGTGGGTCCAAAGACCAGGAATGATTTATTTTTAATGAACGTTTCTGGTAGCATATTATTTTTTATAGGATCATTTGCGATAATCAGTGTCAGCCAGCATTTCTGTAGCATATTCCAAATATACACAAATACCAGGGAAAAGATGGACTCTGTAGAAACAGAGCAACATGAAAACCCTACATTTTTCTAATGCTATGTTCATACTCTTTCACCAGGGATAATTGGCTTGTTGAAGCGAGTAAATACTGAAAAGGGTTTATTTGTTGCACAGAAATGGTGCAATAACAGATTGGACTTCTCTAACTGTTTGCCTGTCAATCATACATTTAATTACCTAATTGTAGATCTGTTACCAGAAAATGCTGGTTGGCAACTGTATGGTAGAGGGCCTAATAATTTTACTGTCAACACTGGTCAAGTTTTTTCACTACAGGGAAAGAAAACAAATGCAGCATTCAACACAAACAAATGGAAAGACCTGCTCCAAAAGCAGCATGAAGCAAGAATGAGCTGGCTTAATGCACTCAAATCATGCAAATACTGTAAATGGATAGTCATGTGCTGTATAAATCTAATCCGATCTGTAGCTCTCGTTAGCATGAAAGGATGGGTGAACTGGTCTGGATAACAGAAGTGACCCAAACATTTGCTCCAAACTTGAATTGAACCCAAGCTTATTACAGATGCACAAAAAGTTTGGATAGTTTGAATTTAATTCAGAACTGAAGCTTTTCTTTCCATCTATCCAGCTTATCTGCCGATACTAGCCTTTCTTAAGACATTTCCAATGCTTTCAGTAGCACAAAAGACCAAACCTCTACAGAGGCACACGAAGTGTGGGCAACTGCCTGCACCAAGTGTAGAGTGCAATGCACTTTCAGAAAAATGATCTTAAAGTGACAATACCTACATTTACCTTCTATATAGATGCCCAGTGACAGACCCATATACATGCTATGCCATTGGGATCTCAGCGTTTGAGGAATTGCCCCAGAAGTCCCAGTGTAGGAATTTTGAACTTTATAGACCATTTGCAAAAAAGAGCAACATGGCTGAGAGTTGTAAATGGAAGTTATTATGGACAAAGAACCTTGTCCCAAGAAAGCCAGACAAAATTGTTTTCTTCTTTCATGCTCACAATAGCATATTGTGACTAACGTATTTTTGTCAACATAGCAATTAATCATGCTGCTGCTGCTGCTAGCTCTTTGTATATAGACATTAGAGGTACAGCACAGCATGCTATTATTTAAATATTGGGGTAGTGCCTAGTATTCCCAAATAAGATTGGTGCCCCATGGTGCTAGGAGCTGTACAAATGCTTATAAAAACATGGGCCCTGGCCCAAAGAGCTTACACTCTAATTGACAGCAAGTTGATTTAGGTTTGCATTTTGAATTTTATTTCTATTTGCATTTTGTACCTCTTTAATTATTCAGGGGGAGGGGGGGTGTCTAGAACTGAGACAGGTACCTTATTAGTGAAAAACAAATGCTGAAGCCATTATGAGATATTTGACATGTCCGAAAGGTTAATCAGATCTTAGTAGTTACTAGATACTGTGTTTTGTCATTAGGTTATTGATCAGACAATGAGAGTTTATGATGTAATGTTTCAGTTTTGTATTTCATTACTTATGTGTTTTTTCACTCAATGTCCTGGTGGGGTACAGTGACTTGGAAAGCTTAGAAGACTCCATCTTGCAATTGTGTAGTTACATTAACCTCAGTAAACATAGCTATTTTCACTAATTTACCTGAAGACTCTTATCTACTGTTACTCCGATCACAACAGCATTAAACATTCTGTTTAATCAGTGCAGCCCAACCTATAACCGGGCATTGTTCTGCAGTCTGCAAATAATAACCCAGGAAAATAACGTCAGCTCGTCTTAGTTTTCATTTCAAACATGACTTCAAACTGTTGTGGATTATAATCGCACAAACCAAATAAATTGTTATAGAACAATGAAGTCCAAAAAAACCAGGTTATTTCCTGGTTTGGATTTGTTTTTTACACAAACTATTTGCTTTTTAATGATGCGCAGAATTCACCTACAGTGCTGTTTTCAATTTAAGAGCTTCATCCAAAGGCCATTGAAGTTGATAGAAAACCTCCCATTGATTGCAATGGGCTTTGGATCAGGCCCTAATTGAGCAACCACTGATAAGTTCTGCAGCACTTCAAGGATTCCTGCAACTACAAACGTTTTTCTTTTCAAAAGAAAGGAAAAGCATTTAAATGTCACAGTTGTTTTGTTTTTCTTGTGGATGTCCCTACTGGCAATTCCAACTGAAGAAATTCAATATTTTCATCTGGTGACTGTTTTGGAGCAGAGCTATGGGTCTTGCGGTAGAAATCAAAGAGAACAGTAGCTATCAACACAGGCCGAAGCCAACAAAGACTAATTAAACGGTTCTATTGGAGTCTGCTGGAAAACACAGCGGGGGAATATGAGATACTGAGGGTTTTATAGGATTGGTCTTGACAAATCGAGATAGGTACATCATCAGGGATTCTGTTAAGTGTCCAAAAAGCTGGGTAATATAATATTTATTCCTAACACTTCGCCCTTCTATATCTTTCTTCCTGAAGATCTCAAAGCATTTTACATACATGAAGGAATTAAGCCTCCCAACATGCTTGTGGTTTAGGTAAGTAGAAGCTTTCCCATTGTATGGAAGCAACAAGAGGCTAAGTGACCAGCACAAGATCACACTTGGGAGCCTGTGGCTCAGATAGCAATAAAATTCGGGTCACTTGACTCACAGATCAGTGCTGTTAGCCTCAAGCCCCTCTTCCTACTACAACTTCACTAGCAAAGTGTAAATACAAACTGGGGGGAACCTCAGTCATGGCTACTGGGAGGACACTCAAATATCACAGGAAGTAAGCGCTAAGGGGATGAGATGTAGGCTCAATCCTACATATTTGTTGGAGGTCTGCATCCCATTCCCAGGGACAGTTTTCAGATTTCAAAAGCCTCCACCACCACTTTGACACTAATTAGGTCAAGGATTGTATGTGCAATGGAGACAGATCTACCCTTTATTTATTTGTATTATGGTAGCACCTACGGATCCCAAACAAGTACAGGGCCCTATTGTGTTAGGCAGTATACTAACACATAGTACGAGACAGTCCCTGCCCAAAGAGCTTGCAATCTCAACAGAGAAAAAGGACAAAATATGGAAGGGGAAATAGGTAGAGTGGTGAAGTAATACACCCAAATGCAGGGTCATACATCTGAGGACAATGAATGTATGTGTCAGAAGATGGAAAACAGTATTATGAAATGTGGTAACACAGAAAAGGACTTAGGGGTAATGGGAATAACCAACTGAATGTGAGCTCCAAGTGCAATCTGTAGCTAATAGGCTGAATACAAGAGAGTATGTATAAACAGAGGAACATCTAGAAGTAGGCAGGTAATATTTCCTTTTTGTATAGTGATTATTGGACAATTACTAGAATGCAGTTCTGGTGTCCACACTTCAAAAAGGATGTCAAAAATAAGAAAGGATTCAGAAAAGAGCAACAAGAATGATTCAAGATCTGGAAAACATGCTTCATAATAAGAAACTTTAGGTGTTCAATCCATTTTGTTTCTTCAAAAGAAGGTTAACAGTTGATTTGGTAACAGTCTACTAGTAACTACAAGGCAAAGATATTTGTTCTTTAGTGCAAAAAAAAAAAAGGCATAATGATATCCAATGTCCGGAAACTGAAGCTAGCCAAATTCAGACTAGAAGTAAGGTGTGCTCATTTTTCAGTGTGGCAATTAACCATTGGAACATCTTACCTAAAGATGTTGTGGATTTTCCATTACTTAAAGTCTTTAAATCAAGACTATTTTTCTAAATGATATGCATTAGCTCAGACAGAAATTGTGCGCTTGATACTGCAACTATTGTGCAAGGTTTTACGGCTTGTGTTATTCTGGAGATCGGACAAGATTATCTCAGTGGTCTCTTTTGGGCCCTAAAATCTATGAAGTGGCTTGCCATGATCACACAACAGGTCAGCAGCACAAAGGAATAGAACCCAGCTCTTCTGATTCCTAATCTAATGCTTTAGCCTCTAGACCATGTTGCCTCTCTCTAACTGTAGTAGGTGGCCTCTCCAGGTCAGGGCTGATGTATATTGGTGTGTATAGTGTAGCTTTCCCTGCTATTACTTGTGCTCTGATTGGTAAGTGGATGATATAAGAGTCTAATCTGCAGTGTAGTTAATATAGAACTTTATTTAGGCGCTAAACGTACGTACATGCATACAACTGTGTTTAAGGCTAGAGCAAGAGAAGGAGAGAAGACAACTAATAACTGGGAAGGGCCCAAGCCTCTGTTCAGATCTGGAGCCTGAACTTTGGGAAGGGTTGGATCTAGACCCAAACTTTGAAGCTAGCTCCGTAGCTCTACAATGGACCAAAGCTGCCAAGCAAGAGTCCTAAACTTTGGAATGTTTTAAATCCAGATTTTGGCGTTGCAGTTTCAGTCACTCTTTACTATATGTAGAAAAGGATTCTAATCCTAATCCTGAAGGTGTGTAAGAAAATATAAAACTGAGTAAAGGACACTACTACTATAGCTAAAAGGCAAAGCTGCTCAAAAGAGGTGTTTAAAAAGACCCCACGTTTCTGAAAACTCAGAGCTCTATATTGTCTTCTGATAGAACTAAGACGATATGACCCCTAATTCCTGCAATCAGCTTCAAAGCCTATGATCAGATCTTGGCAATTTAAAAGGCAATGTATGGAGAAGAGAAAAGGCTTGGCAGAGGGAAGGAGAAAACTATTTTACAAAAAAAAGAAAGAAAGAATTGGCAGGTCTTGGCAGAGAACCAGCATTTGCTAACCTGTTGAAGGGTTTGATTGTAAAAGAACTGTGTATTCATGAGAACTGAAATGGAGCAGAAACTATTTACCACTTGATGTTTGAAAGTTAGCTGCCAAATAAAATTCTGAAAGGTTTCACTTTGAAGATCACTTGACCTTATCATGGGATAGTATAGCAGGCAAACCTGTGCTCTCATCTGAGCATTTTAGTAATGTATCTGAGGAGAAGAGAATAAGCCAAATTCTCTTCTGCTCTATTTGAATAATCTAGAGTAAATCCATTGATTTTGGATCTAGACAAGTATAATTGAGAGCAGAATTGTGGCTGAGTTCAGATGGGAAACAAGATCAGTCATTTATTTTTAAAGCTGGGCTAATGCTACAAAATTCATACCAGGAGCTGAATATTGAACACCATTAAAATACAGATCTGGGTTTTGATGTGAGGGGGAAAACTGGCAGAATTCAGATGCATGTTTGAGTTTCAACCCACCCCATTGTTTGGATTCTTCAGATCCAGACTTTTGATTTGGCCTCGTTTCTGTTTAATTTTAGATAGCACCTCTAACGCAAACATGCTGCACCCCATTACATAAAACCAAAACAGAACCTGGGATGCGGCAGCGACCGCAGCAAAAACATTGCAGAAAAACGCCACATGAAACAATTACAGAATCAGCACAAAAGGCAGCATGCGGGGAGGTGGAGATTGAGGGCTGCTTTGGGAAGATGCAGCTTTCAGTGTGGCTGCTGGAGTTGACAATCTCACGCATGAGCTCCCCCCTGTGAGACAGTCGAGGAGTGGCACTACCTTTTGCAGCAAAAGCTGACTTTCTCCCTGATCTATCCCAACTTTAGCAAGGCTGTCTACTAGTTTGGAGGTTTTTTTGAACTCACTATTTATACTGAGTCTTTACTAATCAAGCAGAAACTTTACTAACCCAGACAAAAGCCCTCTGATCCCCACTAGACAACGCAGAACTGTTCTTTACTCATCCAGTTGAAAGCAGAGGGACGCACTTTAGGGGTGTTTTTAAAAAAAATATGTATGTATTTTTGGTGCAGCAGTAATGATGCCTGTGTTTGTACTAGGCAATTAACTTTGTTGCTATCTGTTGGTAATAATGTGGTCAGCTTAATAGCTAGCTTTGCAAAGTTTCCGAAGCAGAGCTCTCCTGTGAATAAATATTTAGAGAGGCAAGTGGGCTATGTATGTGTGGTGAGCCTGGGTCCTGTGCCTTTCTGTTTGTTTGGGTTTTTTTTTTTTAAGACTCACATTTTCTGGGTAACAACAAAGAGGAGAAAAGAAGGGTTAATCTTAGCCCATCTTTCCCCAGATCCCACTCCCCACAAAATCTTTAACTCATCCTATTTAACTTGATCTTCAAAAATTACAGACACGCTCTCAGATCCTCTACAACTGTACAGTGCCACAGTATTCTCAACAAGATGCTCAAGGCACTTGATTCTTTTTTATCCCTCCCTCCTCCCCAGATTTAACCTACTTTTATGGCATGAACAGCCCCAAAGAAAGTCAGGGAGAAAAGAGATGAAGCCCAGAGAGCAGGGGAGGACCAATGAAAGAGGCAGTAACCATTCTCTCATTCCTTTGGAGAGCAGTTCTAGACACCTTTAAATGCAGAGAGTGTCCTCTGCCTTTTTGCCAAAGCTCTTTTATCTGTGTGAATAAAAAGGGAGGCAGGTCAGCCTAGTTTCTGTTGCCAAATAAAAGCATGAATAAATTAGGCTATTCTTAGTAGGCAAGTGAAAAGGAGAAAAAGTCAGTATCTATTTCTAAAGCAATTTCATATTCTGCCCCAACTGTTTGCACATGATAGAAAGGGGCTGGAACTGCCTATTGTTATGATTCGTACTATTATTATCAGTGAAGGGTCTCATTGTTCTGAAGATGTTAGGTTTGCATGATTCACAATCTGGCTCTATTCATCCAGGAAAGGTTAGAAGAGAGGATCTGATATTCTGCAAAGGTTTCCCTCCTCCCCCCCTTCCCCTTCCTTTTCCTGCCTCCTCCTTTACTCGGTTAAGGCAGAAAGCAAGCAGAAGGTCTCCTATTAACCAGAATTAGGAAACAGGGATCTAGGTGCCTGGGAACAGCCGCGCCGTAGCTCTAATCCCAGTGAGGACCTTAATTGTATCTGGTTTAACAGTTATGCATGCAGTTTTACTGCAGGCAGGCACGGTGATTAGGGACATTGGTTGGAAAAATCTGTTCATTAGCCTAATAAAGGCTGCCTAAGCCTGCTTGTTCAGCCACTAATAATCCAACTATTAGTGCCATGCTGGATGCTGTAGTATTAATATATGTAGCTTACTCGTATCACAACAGCAATATGGGTCAGTTTAGTTGTCCCTTGGTTTCAAAATCGGCTCTATTTTAAGCTCCCTGTGCCTGTATAGGAGTGGAAAAGAAAAGAGAATGAATCTGACAAAACAAGTCACACTAGACAGTGAAACCCCAGATGTTTATTTCTTTTACTCTATTCTGATGCAGCCCAGGAGCCTTAGGAGCAGGGTTGTTTGAGGACAAGGATACCAGCTACTTACAGTGATGGATGTTCTTGAAAAGCAATTTATTTTTTCATGGGTAGTTCTCTCAGTTTCTGCATAAACGAGCTTTGGCTGCAAATCAAATATTAACAGAGGCTAATTTTTTTATATTCTTTCTGCACAGTGCAGTACATGGGGACACATCTCTGTAAATATGATTAAAATAACATCAAACTTGAGCGCATCCAGATCATCTCTGCAGGGGGAGAAAAGGAAGTATATGTCCCCTGTTCTACATTTTCTTGCTTTCCTGTAACACTCCATCACCGACCTAAACTTTTCCTTTCCTGATGGAAGGGGGAGAAAAATAGTTCCCACACTTTAAGGGACTCATCTGTGCTAAGCATAATCCTTATGTCACTAATTAAAGTGTCAGTGGATCCTTCAGTAATAAAATCCTATTGAGTATCTTCATAAAATGCTGAGAAGTTCTCTCCTTTTTCTTAATGGAAATGATTTGCTGCAATTTTTCAATGGAGGAGTGAAAATGACACTCAATTTACCTTTCAAGACTATTAGAAGTCTGGTCTCAACAAGTCCATGCTTCTAATTCAACTCAATTGATTTTAGGTTGGAAAATTCAGGGAGGCAGACTGTTTTTTTTCATTTCCATCTTTAGTTTTGTTTCCAATAACATCATCCGTTCTTTTTTCATCAGATTTATATATAATCACTCTTGACTTTTAATCAAGGTGGATTGACTACCACCAATAGGCAGAATTACACATGCGTGTATGCTATGCATATCTATTGTTGTTTGCAATATCATTTACCATAGAAATCGGGCAGCTAGGTTCGCTATATCTATTCATCCAAACCACAGGGGTGAGCATGGAATTAGTCCATTGGAATGTATCCCTTTGGCAAAACCCAAACTCATCAAACAGGGCACATAAACAGATGCTCACGAAAAACAAACAAACAAAAACCCTCCATCACCATGCGCAAGCAACTTCACACAGAGACAACAAAAGAGCAGTGAATAGGCCATATTCTGTCCTTATTGACAGCTTGCACTTGAATGAAGTTGCATGAGTGTATATCCAGTCAGATTTTGGTCCAATATCTCTGGAACTTGCCACTCTCTGCCCTTTGCCTTAGCTTATTCCTCCCTGCTTTCTAAATTAACACCAACCTTTTTTCCCTGAGTGTGTTTTAATCTCAGTCACTGATAGGCCTTCTGTAAGAACGTCACTTTTTTTAATATGTCATTTTGCTTTTTTGGCGCTTTAATATTTTATTAATCCAATTTTATAATATTTTAATTATATTGCACTTTATTTATTCAGCACTCTGAGCGTGACTGGGGAGGATGAAGCAGACGGGTGAGCTTACACATTAAAGTCTGGGTATGTATATGTCTGCATTGTTTAGCTGTACTCCAGAGAAAGTGGTGGTATCCATATGACAAATTGCAAGTGCTATGTGAAAAACTTCATTTCTCATGCCCCTTTGACCATCTTTCCTACACTCTGCATGCTCAAATACTTCTCTTGGAAGTACTTCTAACCACTGATGTTAAAAAGAGTGTGTGAGAGAGAGGTGTATCCTTCTTTTCCCTCAAATTGCACTGAGCTGAGGCTCAAGATGGGCAATATTCGCTTCTGAATTAGTGGTGGGTTTAAGGATTGATATCCCCCACCCTCACAGGGCTAGAATTCATAGTTTTATGTCATGGGAACAGAAATATTCCCAGGTCCTAGTGAGAAACCCAGAACTTGCTTGCAATCCTGAAATAAGTGACCTTAAAATTGCAATATTATGAGGTACGGAAAAGCGCCTGGTTTCAGAAATTGTATCTTCCCCACCCTTGCACAGCTTACGGCATGGCAGGCAGAGTGGTATGACAAATAGAACAAATACAGTGTTTAGACACTTAAAAACGTTTTACGATAGTCTGGTGTAAAATATGGGCATATACAGACTATAAAATAGGGTAGTGATGCATAATGGTTTTACTGGCACTAATTTGGGGTGATCTCCAAAACTCATTTGTGGCTTCAACACAAATTGGAATTTGGCCAGACACCTGGAAAAAAGAAAAAACCAGTTGCAGAATCTTTAATGATCATAAGTGATTAGGCTTTGAGTCTGACATTGCATCTAAAAGACAGCAACACAATGCTCCTGACAACATGCTGGGTCTTGGATCTGGTTCTGACTTAGGGAAGAATGCCATCGACTGAACTTCACCAACACAACTTCTTCCTGAACCATTCGTTGGCAGTTGGCAGCCTGTTGAGCTAGTGAGATCTCTCAGGATTAGAGCACAAGGTAATACTGTTATAAACACAGAGTTAATTTCCCCATAACAGCATGTGGTGTGTAGAGGCAGTTGATGGGAGACCGAGTTAGAGAGAGTACAGGAATGTGATCCAGACTTCAATTCTTTTGGAAAGTTGGTCTGGTGAGGAAGTAAGATTAGGGAAAAAGTGGTCAGAATGTAAGTAAGCAAGGAGACTTAGTTCAAATTCCTGTTCCTGAGTTGGGATTTGAACCTTAGTCTCCCATATCCCAAGTGAGTGCTCTAACCAGTGGGCTAAAAATAATAAGGCAGACATCCCTCTATCCCTTCTTTTCTGCTTGTTCAGTGAATGTAGCTTGAATCTGGCCAAAACAATTAGTCAAATTTGTGAATTATTTTGGATCTCCTAAAACTGCATTTTTGGCAAATAAACTATTTGGTCCAGCACTGTTTATAATGTGTCTTCTTCCTTTCTCCAACAGCTGATCTCACTGAGGACCAGCAGATTGAAGAGTCTAGATGTATTCTATTAAAAGAACTATATCTCAGACACACACAATGAATAATTAGGGAAGAGAAACCGGGTAAAAGCCTATCAGTAAGTCACATAATAATTTAAACTCCCAATCTAAAATCTGAGTAGCCTGAAAAAGTTTACAATTCCATTAAATGAATGCATATTAGATAACTGACAGAATTTAGCATACAAACCTGCAATAAGTATTTTAACCACTCCACTGTGAAAACTGCTAATTCATGCTAGGAGCAGTACATGGAAAGATCATTCAGTCTAGACTTGACTACAGCTTTAATTGGATTCCAGGGACTTTAGATAAGCTTGTGGCCCGAAGCTTAATTCCAAGAACCCTTCAGCAGCAGGAATGGTTGCCTCTTTGTATATACCTGTCTAACAAAGTAGTATTCAAGCCACACAAAGAATAACTTTTGCTCTCTGCATGTTCTACCTCTCGTTGACAAGTGAGTCCAAATTCCACTGCAGCTTTATGATGTGGTGGTCTTCCGAACACTAGGAAATGTACATTTCCAAGGGAGCTCTTGACTGTTTCCTTTATTCACTTTGCCCAAATGTCAATTTTAAATTCAGACTCTGAGATCAAAAGACAGATTAAAGTGAAGAATGATAACTTCTGTTTGACCTTATTCTTCTTTTAATAGACAAGAGAAGGGATGGGCATTTATTTTTTGCTTGCCAGTTGCTTAAGGTTAATTTTAGCCACTTTCATTACGGATCTGATAATTTTAGGTTTTCCACATTCTGTCAATATATCTCCTCCATTATTTAAGGATACAAGTTCCAGATGAGAAATGTGGCTATGATATGTATCAGACAATTGAAAGACTAGACAATCAGTGAATTACTGTTAAATAGTTGATTGCATATGATTGCATTCATTTGTGTTATAACTTCATAGTTGGATATACAGCCATTGAAAAGCAAACGGCTTTTTTGGACTGATAGATCTAAGTCTGGGATAAGGTAATTCTGGGATATCATTACTGTCTCTTCCCTCTGTCTTCTCGTTCTGCAAAATGCATCCCTACATCTTCCAATGGATGACACTTTTTTGTCAATATCTGCCTTATTCTGATGGAGAGACTGAAATTGAGAAAGTAGCATTAAGTAAGGGTTCTAAATCCTTAAGTTTGGGTTTCTTTTTGTTTGGGGAGTGAAAAATGCCTCAAGTTGCTTGTTCTCCATCGATTAACGCAGGACTAGATTGAAGTGGGATGGAGGTACACCAGGGAGAGAGAAGCAGGCACAGTCTGCTGCTGCTCCGTCTTGGGAACAGGGTAAGTGATGCATAACTTGCTTCATCCAAGAACCTAATTGCTACCTTGTTGTGCTAAGCACATTACATGGGCCAGTGTGGGAACAGATCAAAATTCTTTCCCTTCCTGCTGCCTTTCCAACACCCTGAGGGAATCAGGAATAAGTAGGGGAGCGTGGAAGTCTGTGGCACAGGCATATAAAGTAGTGTGGTGTAAAGCTGCCTGTGCACTCTTCCATCCATGGATGGTCATGCAAGGGCCTAAGTGATAACAATATTGTCCATAAGCCTCATAGTAAACTTACGTTGAAGTTATGTAGTTATTGGGAATACGCCAAGAGAGTTTTATTGGGCAACATGTTATAGGAGGATAAGCAATTCCATGACATTACATGCATTCACTGCTAGACTTGTTATTTGTAATATCTGTTTGCTGAGAAAAGGCCCAACAGTATTTGAACTTTTAAGATCATAAGCCTGCCAAGAGGAGATTTTCAAAGGCACAAATGGTAGCTGGGTGCCTGAAGCCCATCAATTTTCAATGGGCATTAGGTGCCTAATTGTCATTTGTGCCTTTGAAAATCTCCATGTTGCCTTTTAATTTACGGTACCTCAATCTGTAGAACAATCTTTGGATTTTAATGTTGGCATTCTCACTCCTATTGGTAAAATGGACTCATTTTGCAGCTGCGGAATTAGTTGGAGGGTTATGGAAATGGAAATTGAAGCAAACAAGAAAAAAGGTGGAGATTACACGTATGTTTACTTCAGTGCTAGCCCAGTTGTGAGTCTTACCGAGGAAGACTGTTGAGTCAAATACATGGAAAATTCCATTAAATATAACAATGTACACTTTGTTAATTTCCTGTTCATCAGTCCTGTGATAGCTTTCTATATGCCTTTGTGACTGAAAAACTGATTTAAAAGATTTTTGGGACTGAGGAGTCATTTCTTCCTTTCCCCGAAATCCTTACCGTTTCCTCAGTTTATGAAGAACATGCAGTGACACAAAGGGATACTGAGACTCAAGAGATCAGAAGATATTTATATTGTCTCAAGAAGCACAAGAGCAGAGAGTTCCTTTTCTAAGCTACTACTCAAGCCACCTTACAAAGAAGAAAAAGGTTCCTCTGCAGAGGCTAAGACTTTTAAGGAGAGTAGGTGCCTAACTCTCTTGGGACCCTTTGAAAATCCTAGACATATTTCCTAGATTTAAACATATTCATGCAGATTTCAAACTCCCCTATCCCTGTCCTTCCCAATAAAAATTCTTATTGGTTTTATGATCCAGACCAGCTGGTAAACTTCATACAGAGTAAGAACAAGAATACTGATAAAGTAGTGAGTGATTCATCCTCAGCTGAGCTAGAATGGAATTTGAGATTTACATATTTATTTTTTTAACCATTATTATTAATTATTTGTATTAGAGTAGCAGGCAAAACCCGATTGTTTGGCTCTGTATAAATACTTCGTAAGAGATGGTCCCTGCCCCAAAAAGCTTGCATTTTAACTAAGTCCTTGTCTGTATGAAGAGTTACTGTGCAGCAAACCAGGGTGTAAATCTAGAATGCACCAGATTGCTATGGAATAACTTGCTGTGTGGATGCTGCTAGAGTGCTGTGAAAGTCCTGGGGTGCGACTTACCATACTATACTTTCAAGCAGCAGTGATTGAATGTAATCTTACGGCTAGACCAGTGTAAGGAAGAATTTTCCTCAAGCATTTCTTCTCCAATGGTAGAGAAATCAATCATGCAGAGATTTGGATATTTTCTTGGTACTACATGTTTGTTTATACTATGTACACCAGTCCTTGAACAGAGAGAGTTAAAAATTGCACCTGGAAAAGCCCCTCTTCTAGAAATCTCAGACCAAAGCTAGTGCCTGATGTACAGGAAGCAACTCTGCCTCAAGGATTAACTCCAGTTAGAGACATTAAGGCAAAGAGCCAACTCTCTTGCTGTTTGCAACAGCTTCCCCACAGAACTTGCATCATAAAAACTAACAATAATACAACATTTCTTCAAAGACAGTACACTGCCATTGAGATCCTGATTCCAGTGGGCAGTAAGGTACTACTCAATGTGAGAAAAGATGTCAGAACATGACCCACTTTTTTTAGACTGGACTGCAACCAAAATGGCTGAATAAAATAATAATTATCCTTTCTACTGCAACCGTGCATAGAGACTGCAGTCACGGATAAAAACCTTGTTGTGCAAGTCATGTGCAAAAGAGTAAACCAGAGCCTTTGCTACATAGCACTCACAATCCAGGATAAGGGTGAAGAACCAAGAGGCTAAATAGACAATTGGGGTGCTATGGGAGTGAGGAAAAGGTAACTATAAAGACAGATATATTTGTATAGGATAGTAGTTGCAGAGATCAAATAAGTCACAAGTTTAGCCAGTTCCATATGGTTATTTGTGGACACAGCAGCAGAGGTAGGTTTTAAGAAGGGATTTAAAAGGGGATATAAGGCTTCTCAAATTTTGTTCAGTTCTACACATTTATCGAGAGCAGCGCTGGAGTACGTATGAGATTGAATGGGAGATAGTGTATCAGTAGGGAGGTACTTGGTGAGTCATCAGAATAAAGATGGTAATTAAAGCTCTGTGGATAAGATAGAGTGTAGAAAAGGAGGGAGCTAAGAACAAGATGCACCCAAAAAGACATTGGAGGAGCCATCAGGAAGGTAGGAAGAGAATCATGACTGGGTGGAGCCTCCAAAGCCAGTGGAGGACATGGCTTTGAAAGGAGGAAGTGGTTGATGGTGTCAAAATTTATCAAGGACGATGAGGACTAATGTCTTTGCTTGGATTTTTTTGATTTAGCAGAGCACAGGTTATAAACTGTGTAGTGAGAACATTTTCTTACATCTATAAAAAAGCATTTCAGCAAAGATGAACTTCATAATTATGGCTTTCCTCTTATTTTATAGCAGTATTACACTGGCTCAGCTCTGTTGCTTTCAATGGAACTACTCCTGAGTTACACACTACACACATGCTGATTACCTCTGGATATTCTGTATTTTTTTCTTTACACAAAATTTTACAAAACTGGGTTAGGCATTGGAATTAAATGCATACATTGGAATTAAATGCATACAAAACTTAAAGGAATAAGCAAGAGATAAAGAGACTTTGTAGAACTCTATTAATTTTCATTGAAGAAGATAATAGGAAATAAACAATTATGTGAAAGGAACAAAAGACAATCCTGGCTAAAATAGCACATAAAAGAGAATGACTAAAACAGCTGCAAAATGTGCACATTTCAGTGCTTTCAGCAATCACTATTTCAATTACACCTCTCTTTCCTTCTAATATTCTCACTCACCTTTGACTGTGAAGCAAATCTCTCTGCTGTAGGTGAAAACATGTATATGTTAGATTTTAAATGGGAATGACTTATGTAAGCAGGAATGCCAAAACATGGACCGGTACTGAAAAGATGCAGTTTCAGAATGATAATAGTAGCTTAGCTTTATGTGTAGCCTTTCATTCCAAAACTGTTTTTAAACTTACAAAATGAACTATATGCAGCGATCATTTTCTTTGCCACTGAAATGCAACTGTGTCTGGGGTGAAATGTAGTAAATGTTAATAATACAAAGCTCTGTACTAGTGGCAATGAATCTCCGCAACATCCCTGATATTTCAATTGATTAGAGGGCTTGGCAACCAAGGAAGAAGTTCACAGCAACCCAAAGCTACTCTGCAAAATCAGAGGTTGAGTAAGGTAATGATTTTTTAAAGCACCTTTAAACATGTTATTTCACAATACATATTTCACATCCCATCAGGACAGTATGTATATGTTAGATGTCTTGTTTCCTTAGTCATCCTTATCTCAAATATTCTGCACTCCTTGTGTTTCTGGCTTCCTCTGATTGTGGTCCTGGGTCACTACAAATCAAAGATTTGTTCTCTTGGGTCTGACATATCATTCCCTGCCTCTTCTAAGAAACATAGGCCATGTTGGATGGCAATATTGTGTAATCTTCTACATGCCAGGAATATCTTACATACAGTTCTTTAGAAGGACGAACTAGTAATATATGCCACCAGAACATATTTTAATGAAAATAAATGTTCTTTTAAGTGATGCCTCAGGTGACTTATTCACTTCATTATATCTGAGTTATTTTGAGGACATGAACCCGGAGTCATAAACCATTTCTTGAAAGTCTAAATAATGTGACTTGAAATACTGAAACGCATAACCCTTCATTAATGTGATACAGTAGTTGACATTAAAAAGCAATCATCAATATCTACCACATTGTACCACAGTTATTTCCCATTTTAACAAAAGAGGGAAATGCCAGTATCTCAAAAACCATTTGCAATACCATCTAATTTTATGTGGATTAATTTGAATTTTGCCTGAGTGTTTTACCCAAGAGCCAACTTCCACCAATCACACCATTTTAAGACAGATTTTCTGAACCCTAGTTTTCTAAAATGCAAGAATTGTCATGACTTGGTATTTGACAATATCACGTTGTGATGACGTGGAGTTCTTTGTCACCACATCTGTGATATGGAAGTTAGCATGAAAAATCTTCTGAATATTCATAGAATGGTGGGATTTTTGGTTTTGGGAAGTCAGGTATGTGGAATATGATTTGAGAGGTCCTGTTGCACAGAACAACATTTGTGTGTCAGATATGCTGGAAAAAGGGGGGAGGGAAACACTAGCAGGAGAAAAGCAGTCATGATTTCTGGTATGTTCTGTATTTTTTGTGGAAAGGCAATATATTGTCTAGATCTCCTGAGAGTGACATAAATAACTGATCTATTCAGTTGGATGTAGACACCCGTCTAATGCATGTGCTGTTTTCAGTGGTGGACTGGAAGACCTTGTAGCCAGGAATCTTAAGACTACTGTTTCTTTGATGGCCACTACAATACATTTGACTGTCCAAGTCATCTTTTATTCTAACTAGATTTTAAAAGATCACTCAGCACTATAGTCGTTTCTCACAGAGGTTTAAGGAAACTTGTTTGCTAAACAGGTAACTTGGAAACACATTTTCCTCTGTGAGTGTTAGGAAGTGACAATTTGGCTGGAGGTGTAGTTCGCTGTTCAGATTCTCCAGCTGTCTTAGGGTTTACTATTGTCGTCTTTGCTGCAGTTGTCTAAGTGCTTCCCAGGTAAACAGATTGGCATAGGGAAGTCCCTAGTGGATTTCAAGGTCTTCTATGGCCATCGGGTAGATCTGTTGCTTAGGATAGTTTTAAAAATATCATCATTCCAATTATAGCAGAAATGCATTATGATAAAGAGCGTTCTTGCAGCATGTCTTTAAAGGAGGTCACATTCTGGATTAATCTAACATCCTCTAGAGTTTTTACAAATAACCAAATTCACTCCATGTCCAAGTCAGCCAGCTGGAAGAGCCCTTTGCAGCTGCTCTTGGTTGATCATTCTAATGATCTTATCTAACCGGGGAACCCTGCCTCTGGAACGCCTCAAGCATCATTCGCAAGTCATAGGCACACACGGATTTAACCTCATCTCACCCACACAACGCTGGGATTACCACGTGCGGCACCCGTGCCGCACTTTGAAACTCTAGCCCTAAAAGGCTGGCAGCTCTGGCTGTGTTTGCATAATAGAACTGTTAAGCCAGTTACAGGCAGCATCTTACTAATGCATTTGAGAGATAATTCCATTGTGCGATTGTAACATTTTGTGTCTCTCAATCTCACTCAAGGTAAAAAGTTCTCGGAGCCAGAGTTGTCAGATAACATTTATTCCTCTGACAGATGTTTCCAAGCACTTGCAGATCAGCCCTAGTTTTTTAGATCTTTGGTGGTGTCTTGCTGCAGTATGGACAGTAATGAATGGAATTTATATAATCAGCCTGCTTCTTAGGGTTGTAGATTGTTCTTCTTCTGTAATGCAATTTACATATGCCCACCACTGCAAAGCTGTTTGCAGCAGCTCCTTTGGGGTGAGTTAGTGCCATTTCTTCTCCAGGATGCACTTCTTGTAAATGGGCTCCCATATCATAATAACAGTTGTAATATAAGAAGCTGCACTGAATGTAACACCATAGACTGATCTTTACTGTTTGAGGAGCAGTAAATACTATTAAAAACTGGATATTTTACCCTGCAATATCTACAATGTATATTTAGAATGGGAGATAATGCAGAAAATGTGATTTTTAGGGTGGTTAATAAGAAACATCTAGAAAAGATCTTTCACTGTTACATTCTGTAGGCTCACAGAGCCATTTAGACTCATTTCCGAACAACCCCTACCCACCCTTTTCCATCCTGCTTTGGGGGTTTTAGTTAGTGTCACTGTTATAGTATATTTTCTGATACTAGCTCACAGAGCTCAGACTTTGAGATTGAGACTGAGAAGTTCTTATTTCCTCCACTACAGGGCAATGGTAAACGCTGTAAGTATTTTGGCAGCAGCTAGTTGTTCCAGCCACTATTCCGGCCTCATTGTGCCAAGCACTGGATATACACATAGGAGTCGATCTCTGCACTGAAGACCTTGCCATCTAAATAGGAAAATGGTAGGAGAAAGAAAGCATTATTTCCCTCAAACTACAGACGGGAATCGAGGCATGGAGAAGTTAAGGGTAACGTTTTCAAATGCCTTAGGCCCATTTTCAGAAGCCCCTTCAGTTACGTCAGCATTTTGAAAATGTTTCCCTAAGAGTCTTGCCCAAGCTCTCTGTCTGTGGCAAAGCTGCAAATCTGAACCTAGCTCTCCTTAATCCTGGTCCTGGGTCAACTACAAGACCATTCTTCTTCACTCAGATGCACTAGCCACTTCATTGCAATGAAGATACTAATAAAAAGGGTAGTTATTAACTCTTCTGCATTACTGGATGTACAGTAGACGTCCTTAGAACTGCGGCGTCATTTTCCTTTAAGCAGTCCAACATGTCAGGTCAGGTGGCAAGTAGTTTTCACAACCTTCATTACCATTTACAAAACACGACAACAGCAACACGACAGCCAGATACCTACACCAACTGTTGTAACCCTGCAGCAATCCATCAAAAAACTTTCCAAGCGTTTTACATGATTAAAGCTGGTAAAGGAACCTGTTCTGCTACTCTGGCTCAACAGGCACCATAATGAAATTATTCAGAGAAACAAACTTACAGCAATCAATTGCACAGGTCTCCCAACAGGTCAGCACTAGCCTGCTAAGGGTAGATTTTACTGCTGACCTTGCTAATGGGAGAGGGAGGTGGCAGAATGGAAGGAGGACACTGAAATGGTATGTAGGAGGTTAAGAAGGTCAGTGTGCTCAGGTTTCCATTGTCAGGTCGAGATACAAAAGTCACAAGTTAGGATTGGGTTACAGCTCCTGACTATTTAGTCTTGGACATGGACTTGAAGCCACTTCATGTCAGTACAAAGGAAGGAATGTAACACATTATATCTCTAATACGAGGGGAGGGAGAGATTTTTAGGTTGGTATGTGACCTTCATTGCTGGCCCATGCAGGTGCCATTCAGGGGCCCTCCCCATTCAGCCCTTGATACTGATACTAGATTAAAAAGAGAGAATGAAAAAAGCCATTGTTTAGAAGGGTCCTCTTTGTTTTTTTCCCTTTATCTCCATGAACAATTTGTCTTTTGATTTGCTTGGGTTTGTGGGTTGGAAGGCTGTCCTTTTCAAGGACTTACTCTTGTGCTATCTATTATTTTTTCCGTTGCTGAATAACATTTAACTCAGTGAAAGAGGAATTGTCTTTGAGCTGTTCTGGGGGCATTTTTGAAATGTATTTTGTTAACATACCAACTGATCACACCACATTTTTGGCATTGTAAAAACGAGGGCTGTTTTATTTATATTGTGCCTACAGTTGTGCGCTAAGCAAATCTGATGAAAGAAAACAGAAGCATGCAAACACAGGAGTCACTGATGACAGGTTAATTTTTGTACATGTCTGAGACTGGACACTAGATCTTAGGAGGGATATGAAACTGAGCAGTGTCTTCTCCATTTGATATCTAGTACTATTTTTCGGTATCATTTTTATGATATCTCCATGGTTTCTGGTTATCCTTGATTGATCAGCAAATCCAGACTGATTCTGCATAATTTACAGGCTTCAGAGATCTGCAGAGCTGACTTTGTTAAAAACTGGTTAGCATATATGCACCACTGTCCTCTACTGGATGGAATCAGAACTACTCAACTGTGTATCATAGACCATATCCTCCAGCAACTACTGGAGGTTCTCCTTTAGCACCCACCTTTGCTGCTCCCAGTGATAGAGACTTTTACTGTTGAAGCACAGGGATCTGAGTTCTATCCCTTCTGTTTCAAAGGGTTTAACTACACTTGGACCTGGAGGTGTGATTCTCAGCTTGAATAGACATACTTGTGCTAGCTCTGCTTGAGCTAACAGCTAAAAATAGTAACGTAGCCAAGGTAACACAGGCAGCAGTGAGTGGCGGCACAGACTAGCTGCCTTTAAAACTATTTTTAGCAGGGTAGTTCAATGAGAGCTAGTGTGAGTATGTCTTCTCAAGCTAGAAATCAAACCCCGGGGTAGTCGTAACCTAAGAGGCTTGGAGCGGTTGAGGTGTATAACATAATGATGACCATAAAATCCTTAGTAGACCAGGAATTTGGGTCCGATGACTTCTAAAGATTTTATGCAATTCCAGGGAGTTCCCCTTTGAAGATTTCAGCGTACTGGCATGTTCCATACTTAAAGATAGTTTTCAAGTGTACCTCTTCCAAATGTTTGCCAAATTTGTTATATGCAGTAGAAAAGGGATTGGTGCCAGAAATCCAGAAATATCCTGGAATTCTCCACTGCAGAGCAGGATGCGTCAGCCCCGATGCTCCCCACCCTCATACATATATCGTACTGTACCAGCCTATTTAAGACCCAAATAAATTAGTCAGTTTTGCCTTATATCAAGTGAACTAAAACACTCAGCCTGGTGAGCTTTGAACTTTGCATTCGTGATCTCATTATAGTCTGGGTCAGTCCTGCATTTATGCTTGTTTCCTTTCAATGTTGTGTGTTCAGAATCCAATTTTGATTCTAATATTCATCTTCCTCCTTTCTTTCTTTCTCAGAAGTTGGCTTATTGCTTTGGATTATGTACAGTGCACTGTGATTTTAAATTTATCATTTATCACACCGGTAGATGAAATGCATTTCAGAGATGACCCAGAGCATATGAATCTATTGTTTGCTCATTTTTAACCATACTCTCTCACTTAGAAGGTTTTTAGAACATCAAATTGTCGTTATATTGGAAACACTTTACAATGATGATTTGTTAAAAACGTTTTAATGCTCAGGTAAAAACCTAAACTCCCAATTCCAGGTGATGGCCCATGGGGGCAATAAATGAGCAGATGCTGTAATTTCTTGAGAAGATATCACTGTCAAGGACATGAATATTGAAAGTGGACTTAAAGGAAAGCTGTCCTTCACTTTCATTTTCTTTTGCAGCAAACTGGATGAAACAGTGAGCGACCAAGAAAGAGTAGTTATTTTCTGGTTGTGTTTGGTAAGTAGACAGCAAGTTTAGATTTGAGAAGGTCCTCCCTTTACCAACAATCATAAACTGGCAAGGTGCATTTTGTACAGAAATGTAGATTCCAAACTGCCCCAAAGTTTGGAGCTGTTTGGTCCAGCTCATCCCTTGCTTGCACAAAACCGTTGCTGTTTTTATTTCATGAATAACTTGTGGCTTTGTGTAGCACCTTTCATACTGAATGTATCTCAAAATACTTTAGTAATTGTCCTCCGGGGGTCCCTGTTACCACCTCCCCAGGCAGCTCTAACAGAAGGTGGTGGTTGCCAATGTGTATGTGAGTTCATGGGCAGATCAGCTAGGTCACAAGCCAGGATGTTAGCTTCAAGTGTAGACCAAAGTCAACATTTCGATTGCTGTTATGATGTTATCTGTACGATAGGAATGCCTAGAAGCCCCACTCAGAACCTGGGCTTCATGTGTTGGAGACTGTAGCTGTGTAGTAGAGACCGACCGTCTTGCACCCCGAGCTCACGGTCTTGTTTAATAGCAACACCCAGCAGGTGAATGAAACAAACAGACAGGAGGGGATGAGGTAGCAATAATATGAGCATTGTCTGCACTGACTAGCTGTGCACACAGTTTAGTTCACCAGCAGTCTACTGGTATCATCTTCCCTGGATGTAACTCTTCGGGAGAGAACTTGCTGCGCCAATATTTAAAACCACCCCCCTGTTCAATGCAGTTCATTGTTGAACATTGTTTGTTTTTCATGTTCATAAAATGTTTTAGATGAATGGACTTGTTCTGCATAAGAGCGATCTATCTGTAGTGTGGAGTTACTAGTTGAAGCACGTGGGGTGCAATGTTAATAACAGGACTGTGGTGCAGTGACTATGGGCAAATGAAGCAGCAGCTGTGTGTTCACCAATAGTTCCTACGCAGCTTTGGCTATTAGTATTTGCTTTTATAGAAAGAAATTATATGGGCCAAGATAACAGGATCATTCTCATCTTCCTTTTCAGAAGGTGCTAGATTTTCACCTTCCACCTGGGCAGCTAGGAGAGATGGGAAGATGAGACCTTAGTTTATACTCTTGGCCAAAGGAGGGAACCTTTACATTGTAGCATCTTCATAGTACAGCACTATAATGAAGATATTGGGAACATTCTGGCTGATAGGCACAAGAATGCTACCTACTTGACCCATGGTACCCAAACCCCTTCTGATGTGAGCTGTGACCTAGACATGCTCTCACTCTCTATCCCCAATGTACAATGAAAGGACGCTGCGTTACCTCAGAACATTCTTGATCCTCATATTATTCACTAAATGCATGTCTGCGTTTTCCAAGGTGTGTAGAGAACAGATGTTGCACGCCCAGCTAGCACAGATATAAATAGCAGTGCAGACAGTGAGGCACTGCTTAGCCAAGTAGAGCACAGACATGCCAGAACCCTAGAGTATGTACCCCACATGGCTGTCTACATGTGCCTCCCATGTCTATATTGCTGTTTTTAACAGTGTGGTGTCCCACTGCTTCCCTGTGGCCAGAACCTTTCCATACTGCCTTCCCCCCGCAGAGCCTTTCACTGCCGTGTGTAGCTACACACTGTAGTGTGGATATAGCCTGCTTTTCACTGCAGTGTATAGCTACACCTAACCCACATGCTGCCACAAGTGTAGACAAGGTTTGTGTGTGGTTTTATTTGCAAACGCTGGGGTGAGCATGTCAACTATCTCAGTACTTCTGAACAATTTTAGATATACTACCCCAGAGATGGATGACAATGTTGTCCAATAATTAGAGAAGGAGTAAAGAGACCTTGGTGTAGTTTCTGAATGCCACTGATTAGCTGTGTGATCTTAAGCAGAAAGCTATGCCTCAGTTTCTTCATCTAAAAAACGGGGGAAATAATTTTTACCCACTTTTACCCAAACACTTTCAGCTCCTCAGATGGAAGGGTCAGCATATTGTAATTACTAATATTAGGTAAATTATTAGTCCAAGAGGATTGGTTTAAAGAATAGAATTATTATTGTAGAAAACATTATTGTTACTGTATATCTCTTATCAAAGACAATTCTGTTTCTTAAATTTACAAAGATAAAACCGGAGTAAATGTTTCCCACCCACTCACACAGCCAGACATGTATTAAGCGTAGCTAGTCATTTCCAGATTTGTGAAACTAGATGGATGAAATCCACTTTGCTCATTACTTTTATTGGCCCCTCTAGTCATCTCATTCTTCTCAGTGCAGTAAAAAATCTGTGTCCGTAGGTTAGTGATAATGGCAGCGATGCATTTTTATATAGCTCTATAAAACTGTACTCAAACTATGTTTCTTATCTGTGCTGGGTTTACAGTCATAACAATACTTTGCACTTCTACGCTAGTTTCTTTCAAAGGATCTCAAAGCACTTTGTAAATGTGAATAAACAGGGCTGGCCTAACAGGTGGGTGACTGGCCCTGGGTGCCCTGGTTGGAAGGGGCCTCGATGGTAAAGAGGCAAGGAGCAGGGCGGGCCTGGGGTGCGAGGCCACAGAAGAGAACTTGGGGCAATGGTGGGGGAGGCAGCAGGACCCAGGGGCGATGGGTGGGTGTAAAGCCAGTGTGTGGGTGTGGAGCCTGATGGAGGGAGGTTCAGTGGCAATAGGGGCTGGGGGTGGAGTCTGGGAAGCCAAGAAGGGCCAGGGGCACCCAAATAAAAGTTTGCCCAGGGTGCCATTTTCCCTAAGGCTGGCCCAGTGAATGAATTAAGCCTTACCAGCATTACTGGGAGCTAAGGAAGCAGTATTACCATTTTACATATGAGGATACTGGATCACAGAAAGCAGAAGTGTCACGCCAAAAGCACACTGGAATTCTGTTGCACAGCAGAGCAGAACCTCATCGTAGCCCTGTCTCCTATTATTGTGCTGCAAGATCATGCTCTGAAATGTAATCTTTAAGTGAAGTGACAAATAAAAAACTGAAGTGGGCTCTCACCTCTGGCAGCCTTTAAGGTCTGACCTAGGTCATAAGAAAATGAGTCCGTTGGCCATACCAAGTCTTCACTGGACATGAGGCCACATTACTAGCGCACTGTAAATTTTAGCTTGATTGTTAAGAGAAACTCGGTACTGGCTAAGTGGGGGTGTAAAGCTCTACCACATGAAGCTTAACCTAGAACTGTGTTCAGGGGCCTGCACAGGAATAAAAATCTGATGGCTTTTGGACAGGCAGGTTCTGTGCCTCCGTCATGGCCCAGGGCCAAAAGAGCTTGCTCTCCCCCCGTAGCCTCAGGGCTGGAGAAACTTGCTCTCCCTGCGATCCTACCTATGGTACAAATATACCTATGTTTGGGGACCCAGTGAAGTAAGTCCTCTGATATGGCTGAATTTATAGTGTACGTGGGTTGTGTTAAATCTTTTAGACAACTGTTAATGTATCACTGTAACCTTTCTGCAAACCAATCTATTTGTGCTTCAGAACCTATGGATTTATGGCATGACTGAGATAGTACCCAAGCTTCTTTGCACTCTTTCACTTCTGCGCAACTAGCTGAAAAGTCAAGCGCTTTAGTTCACTTTTTGTGAACTTTTCAGACATGACGTTTCTTCAGAAATGTACCTACCAACTCTCCTTGTTTTACTTCCTGGCTTGAAAGCATTGAAAGCATCCACGCTGCCTGCCCTAAACTTGTTAGTTTTGCGCTGTAAATGATTGGATGGCTTCAGAAGAAACAATGTCTTCACAGCATGTAAACCATTTTATAGGGAAATTCAGCAGTGCATTGATTATGGAAAGATGTGCTCGATGCTTCTGCAGTCCAGGCTGTGGGAGGTCTTCAGCACAGCAACATATATCAACTCACATGATGGTTCTGAATTCATGGTATTCACTCCAGAATGCATTATTCTGTGTTACTGGAAATACTGGTAACCATCAGTAACACCAAGCAGCCCACTGGATCCCAGGTGAGTCTCATATACGTCTGCTGTTCATATTGCAAAATCATTTTAAAATATAATTACTTAAAATATTACAAGACAAGGGTTTCCCTGTGATTTTCAGCTTGATTGTGTGTGTTCAGGTGAGTTTGGTTAAACTTCTGAACCTGTAGAAAGTCTCCCTTCACTTTTAATGCAAAACAGTGGACCATAGTCTCTTTATTTTCTATTGCAAACAGATCAACTCACTAAGAATTGATAAACTAAACAGAGAACAAGCTTAGAGAAGGTTCAAACCTAAACACGTGGATCGACATTGAAAAAAATTAGGAAATTGGATCAAGATCAGAACTGTGAAGGTCCACCCCATCTGCATTATTATGTCTGTGGGAATGGATATTGTCAGTCAGATTGATACTAATTTCTGGTATGGTCCAAACACAGAACAAATTACAATCCCAATTCTAAGGAGCTTCATATGTTTTTCTTTTAAAAACCAGTACACTCAGGTCTGATCTTTATTTCTGCTGCCTTCGAAGAATCTGTTTTGCATTCCAGCTAACATTGTACTTGGGGTCTAGGGTAAAAGGGCATTGAAGCTCATTCTTGCTGTGAGAAGGTAGAAGTCCATGAAAAGGAGCAAGACATCCTATTTTGTTTATAAAAAACAGCAGCATCATGAACCTTTCCTCATTCATGTGTCTTTACTTTTGTGGGAATTTAAAACATCCTCTCAGGGTTCTGGCTTACAACATCAAAAAGGTCTTAGAACGGGCTTCTTTGATGTTAATTTTTCTGCTGATGCTGTCTGTGGTCAGGTAATACCACATGACTAATGTGAAATGGCCTGACCCCTGCTTATTTTATCATGTTCATTGGCAAGGCATCAAGAGCTGTGTATCAGTGGGATCTTGGATCTAGTCAGCTAAGAATTTCCTCTGTATTATAAAAGTAGATTTTAGCTTCCCAGAATCAAAACATATGTAGTTCCGTTGTGGTTAAAATACTTTAATATGTTAGAATTACTTTTCTTCATTTCAAAACAGTTTTAATATTAAAGAAAGGGAGTGTGGTTTAGTCATTAAATTAGTAAAACTGTGCAGCAGGACTCTCCTGGATAATGGATAGTGCCCTTACCTGGGACTCAAACACTCTGAGGTTTAGTCCCAGCTCTGCTACTGGCATGCTAGGTGCCCTCATTCAGGTCACTTTAGCCTCTGGGTGCCTTCATAAAATGTGAATAACAATACCGATGATCTTTCTAAAGGTCCTTGAGATCTGCTGTTGAAAAATGTTATAAAAGACCTAAATGGAATTGTTCTTCTTCAGTTTTTTTCCTTGTATATTTCATTCTCACAAGGCTCCGTATTCTAGCTTTTGGCTGGGAATGGAGGCAGAAATGATAAAATAGCGTGAGAGAGACTGTACTTGGTTTATTTCCAGTCCATCCAAAAGCTGAAAGAGCTTTTTTCTTGTGATGTTTTTAGTCCAATGTTGCAAACTCATTAATCTGAGATTGTTTGGCTAATGTTGTCACAGATAACCAAACTTAGCCTGCACGCTGCACCTTTGAGATTCACCCGTTAGTAGCTTAGCATCCAAAATGGCATCTGAATTGCTACAAAACATATAACGACTGTTCTGTTTGATACCCATCTCTGCCTTATCAATATTTAACTCAGTAATCTTGTGCTGTGTAAAACTGCACACCATCCATACTCTCTATGAAAATATTAATTATTATTTATACTATGGTAGTGCCCTGGGGCCTTAATCAGGATATGCTAGGTGCTGTACAAACAAAGAAGTTGACACAGTTGTCCTAAAGCGCTGTGGGTGGATAGCATTGGCCTCTGTCATATTGAAATTAATAATCAGACTGCGAGGACAGAGTTAGGCTAATGTCAATGTTATGCTTTTGAAAAGCCCATTCTCATACTATAGCCTATGTTACAAATCCAGAAGAATCCATGCACTATAATTGCCCTGAATATTTCGCTCAATATGTACACAAGAGAGTTACTGGCTGGGACACAAAAATTGAACTGAAACTTGGGAAAGTGGTCAGTTGGTTCTGCCAGTGGTTCCCTATATGAGAAAAAAGAGAATGTACTTTCTTGCCCCCTTGTGGTGAAATCCTCCAAATGTTATGGTCAGAAAAATGACCAAAAATGGCACCTTCGTTCTCAACAGATCTGCAATGTCTGTATGGCATATCATCCACTTTAATATCAAAAGAGTGATTTTACCACATCTTAACACCGTAGATCCAGTTCAGCTGAGGAAGCATGAGCTAGTAGCATGCTTAACAATTCTAACCGCAGAACCTTTATTACTGATGATTAAGCATGGGTCATAGAATAGCCAGGTTAACTCTCTGATCACAGGTTGATCTTGCAGGGCTGTTAGGTAGCAAAACATATTTTAAATATTTGAAAATTGAACAAATGGCACCTAGAGTCTTTGAGAGAGAATGTGATGCTATTTTTATAGGGTTGCTCTCCAGACTATAACAATGCCTTATATACAAATGGAAAGATAAATGACTAAGCACTTGTTATAGCACAATGACTGAATTCCAGGAATTTGATCTAGTTACTTTATCATGGCAATAAATCATTTTAGCAAATATTTTTTTTTTCAATTGCTGACCTATTACGCTGCCAGCTGAGAACAAGGTAATGCAAATTAGTTAAACAGAAGAAAGTAGAATAAACATTACCTACTAACCGTGACTAGCAAACATACATCTGGGGTTCCATCTGGCCATTTATACTACATCGGTTCTAGCCAGTGATTGCCTGATTTAAACAGGAGAAATGTGTGATTTTCGGGAAACATTCAGATGGGAGGCAGCTACCTCCCTTCTCTCATAATCATTATGTGCCTCCTCCTTCATTAAAGTTGCTGGTTAAGGAGTGGGGAGGAGACTAGATAGAATCAAAGGACTGGGTGGAGGGGCCCTCAAGAGGCCATCTAGTCTAGTTCCTGCACTCATGGCAGGCCCAGATATTTATCTAGACCATCCCTGACAGGTGTTTGTCTAACCTGCTCTTAAAAATCTCTAATGATAGCGATTCCATAACCTCCCTAGGCAATTTATTCTAGTGCTTAACTACCCTGACAGTTAGGAAATTTCCCTAATGTCCAAACTAAATTACCCTTGCTACAATTTAAGCCTGTTGTTTAAGAACATAAGAATGGCCATACTGGGTCAGCTGAATGGTCCATCTTGTCCTATCCTTCTAGGTTAAGGAGAACAATTTTTCTCCCTCCTCCTTCTAACAACCTTTTATGTGCTTGAAAATTATTATGTCCCCCTCAGTCTTCTCTCCTCCAGGCTAAAGAAACCCAATTTTTTCAATCTTCTCTCATAGGTCATGTTTTCTGGACCTTTAATCATTTTTGTTCTTCATCTCTGGTCTTTCTCCAGTTTATCCACATCTTTCCTGAAATGTGGCATCCAGAACTGGACACAATATTCCAGTTGAGGCCTAATCAGCATGGAATGGAATGGAGAATTAGTTCTCGTGTTTTAATTATAACACCCTAGCTAAGGATGTTTGTTTTTTTGTAACTGTGTTGACTCTCATTTAGCTTGTGATACACTATGACCCACAGAGCCCTTTCTGTAGTACTGTTTCCTGAGGAGTCATTTCCCATTTTATATGTATGCAACTGATTGTTCCTTCCCAAGTGGAATACTTTGCATTTGTCCTTTTTAAATTTCATCCTATTTACTTCAGACCATTTCTCCAGTTTGTCAAGATCATTTTGAATTTTAATCCTATCTTCCAAAGCACTTGCAACCCCTCCCAGCTTGGTATCATTTGCAAACTTTATAAGTTTACTCTCTGTGCCACTGTCTAAATCATTGATGAAGATATTGAACAAAACCAGACCGAGAACTGATCCCTGTGGGACCCCACTTAATATGCTCTTCCAACTTGACTGTGAACCACTTATAAACTACTCTCTGGGAATGGTTTTCCAATCAGTTATGCACCCACCTTATAGTAGCTTCATCTACGTTGTATTTCTAGTTTATTTATGGGTAGGTCCTGTGAGACAGTATCAAAAGCCTTACTAAAGAAAGCTATGTGGTTGGATGATTGTGATGGGGTATACACTGTCCTGCACTAATCTGGCCAGGGTTAATCCCACTCTGTGGGCCAAAAAGGCTATGCCCCCTGGGCTCCAATGAGCATGCTCCACCTGCAGCCTCAGTACAAAAGAGAACAGGCCAGCTCAGTTGGGGCGGATGGCTGAAGAGAGAGGCTGCAGGTTCTGGTCCTGGAGTGGCCATAGGCCTCAATCCTGCAGGCCAAGAGCACCACAATCCAGGTGGATGCCGCACCACCCAAAGGAGGTCCACAGGGAATAGAGTCACTGGGAGCTGCAGCAGCCGATGACCCCAGAGATGCGGGAGAGCTATGGACTTCACTGCCGGGGAAAGAGGTAGGAAATAACCTAGGGGACTTAAACTTTGCCTCAGTGGGAGAATTGGAGGAACTGGTCAGCGTGTTTTGGAAGGATCCCTGCTGACCTGTGGCAAGCATCCCCACAACTTCCAGAGCCCTGGGCTTGGGCTTGAAAGAGCAGGGAGGGTTTGAGCCCCCTACTCCGGGCACCACACACCTCTAGGTGGTGTCCCACTCCCCCAACGTTGACTCCTGTCATTAGGTCCCACTGCCCTAACCGAAAGGGCCACTTAATTGATTCTGGCCATTCGCGCCCGCTGTCCTGACCGAAAGGATCACCCTATTGATCTTGCCTTTAGGCCACATAGCCTAGGCTGAGAGAGCAGCCCCGTTGACTGCCCTGAAACGCAGGGTGAGAAATTAGATTCGCCCATGGGTGTATGAACCCAATAACAATGATAAAAGAGCGATGTCGTTTTACTGAGGAGTAAGTTACTCATTCCACCTGTTAATTGCTACCAACCAGCCACAATGGTAAAATGGAATTGAGTACACTTTGCTTGCCCTTGCACTGTGTTACTGAAGTGTCTTTAGCAGGCCCTTCTGAAAACAAGGGACTCTATTAATATTTTTTTGGCTTGGAACAGAGAAGATATGCCATTTGCACAGATCAGTAGCCTTTTCCGTTTTATGGCATGGGGATGCATTTGATTTTTTGGTTCAGATAGACACTGTGCCTTTCTTAGTGACCAGCAGATTCTCCTTTTCAGGATAAGCATGAAGAACTTTGTGTCCAGTCCCATTATGCTTGTAAACCTGTGCTAGAAACCTTAGCCTTGTGATCTGTTTGCAGACGGAGGAGACTGCACAGTTATAACACCATCTGTGTTGAAGAGGAGACTGTCACCATAGTGTACCACCTTTCCGCTCTGGCCTTGTGTGCCTGACCCTCCTCTGAGCCCCCCTGTGTAGATGGGGTTAGCAGCAGTAGCAGTGAAGATATCACTTTTGAGGGTGTCCCCATCCCTTGCTCTTCTTCTGGATTTTTGCTGAGAAATTTTGGCATGAGCTATTTCAGCTCTATTATCTCTAGATGTCCTCCACTACTTCTACCGAGCAGGTGAAGAGCGGAGGGGCAAAGAAATCTCGTATGGTTCCAAGATAATTGTGCGGCTGTGGGCTGGAGACATAGGTGTCTCAAAACAGAAGGGCAAGAGTGTTTCTTCCTCTCTCATCCTCAAGGGAAGAGGGATTGGCCCCTAAAACCTGCAGCCTCCCCCAAGCCCCTCTGACCAGAGGTGGTGATTCCAGGGAAACTCCAAGGCGCACATCAAGGATTTTTCCTCCCACCTAGCCACTTCACAGCAGGGTGGATGTGGCCCATTGTGAGAAAAAGGCCTCATGAGATTCCCAACTCATTCTGCTTCCAGTGGCTACTCAGAGCTAGGAGGGTAGGCAAAAGCCTACCTGTTTGGGAATCAGCTTCAATATGATCTTTCTCTGCGGCTTTGGACACTTTCGCTTGTGGTACAGTTATGTGACCATTGTGGCTTCCTACTTTCCAACTTCATCAGCATCCATGTGGGCCTTAAGATACCTTTTTTCAAATGCATTTAAATGTTACAGTAATCGAGGCCTAGACAGGATTGTTTAGATAGAACTTCCATTTCTGATCCTGATCAGAAGAGTCATGGGGAGAAAAAATAGTTAAGCAAACTTGCTCAGGCTTCAAACGAATATGGTTCATGTTGAAATTTCATAGAGTCATGGATTTTAAGACTAGAAAAGATCATCTACTCTGACATCATGCATAACGTAGGCCATAGAACTTTGCCCAGTAATTTCTGTATCAAGCCCATAACTTTTGTCTGAGCTATAGCATATCTTTCTGAAAGATATCCAGTCATGATTTAAAGACTTTAAGGGATGGAGAGTCCACAATCCCCTTAGGTAAGTTCCAGTGGTTAATTACCGTCACTTAAAAGTTTGTATCTTATTTCTAGTTTTACTTCATCCAGATTCATCTTCCAATCAGGGGATTTCATTATGTCTTTTTCTGCTTGATTAAAAGAGGTATTTACTATCAGTAATCTCTTTCTTCATGTAGATTCGTAGATTTTAAGGGCAGAAAGGACCATTATTTCATTAAATCTGACTTTCATATCAGAGACCATTAAATTTCATCCAGTTACTCCTTTAATGAGCACAGTAACTGGCGTTTGACTGAAGCATTTCTTCCAGAAAGGCATCCAGTCTTGATCTGAAGATATCAAGAGATGGAGAAATTACCACTCCTCTTAGTAGTTTGTTCCAATAGTTCATCACTTTCTCTGTTATAATGTACGCCTTATTTTTAATTTGATTTTGTTGGTCTTCAGCTTGCAGCCATTTGTTAAGCCTTTTTCCAGTAGATGGTAGAACCTATTAGTACCTGGTACTTTCTACCTTACTTATTACTTATATACAATAATTAAGTAACCCTTCAGTCTTCTTTTTGATAAGCTGAACATATTGGGCTTCTTGAGCTTCTCACGCTAAGGTATTTTCTCCATCCTGAAAATCATTTTTGTGGCTTTTCTCTGCACCCTCTCCAGTTTTTCAACTTCCTTCTTAAAATGTGGACAGCAGAACTGTATGCTGAATTCTAATCTTGATCTCCCTCTCACTGCTCCTCTGTTTACACATCCAAAGATCTCATTAGCCTTTTTTGCCACAGCATCACACTAGGGCTCATGTTCAGTTGCTTGTCCATCTTGACCGCTAACTCCTTTTCAAAGTTATTGCTTTCCAGGAGATGGTCTCCCGTTCTGTAGATATGGCCTGCATTCCTTGTTCCTCAATATATAACTTTGCATTTGGCTGTATTCAAACACATTTTGTTTTAATGGGGCCATCTTACCATGCAATACAGATAGCTCTGTAAGAGTACTCTGTCTTCATCATTATTTACCATTCGACCAATCTTTGTGTCATCCATAAATGTTATCAGAAGTCATTTTATATTTACTTCCAGATAATTGATGAAAATTATGAATAGTGTCAGGCCTAGTACTGATTGCTGCAGAATCCCCCTGAAAAAACACTGATTTTGATGATAGTTTCCTATTAATAACTACTTTTTGAGAGGCGTTCATTAGCCAATTCCTACTCCAGTCAACATATGCTTCATTGCTATTTTATAGTGCTAATTTTTAATGATAACGGCATACAGTAAGTACTAAGCTAAACACCATACAAAAGTCTAAATTTATAACTCTACAAAGTTGCATTTATCAAACAAACTTGTAATCTCCTCAAAGAATGAAATCAGATTTGTTTGAAAAGACCTATTTGCTATAAAACTGTGTTGGCTGGTATTAATTATATTCCTAGTCTTTCATTTTTGTCATTTGCATCTCCGATCAGCTTTACCATTATTTTGCCTGGGGCTGATGTCAGACGAACAGACCTTCAGTTACCCTGGTCATCCCACTTGCCTTTTTTGAATATTGGCACAACATTAGCATGCTCCAGTCTTCTGGAACTTCTCTGCTCTTCTAGGATTTCTTAAAAATTAATAGTGGTGGGCCAGAGATAGCCTCACTCAACTCAAGTAGAGCTCTTGGGTGCAAGTCATCTGGGTTAACTCATTTAAAAATCTTCGTCCCTAGTAGATTGTTTAACTTTCTGCTAATGGACTGGAAAGTACTTCATCCTCCTGATGTGCTACACGCACCATCTTGTTTCTTTCCAAATATAGAACAGAAATGTTTGTTGAACACTTCTCCCTCTTTTGCGTCATTATGAACAGTTTTACCATCTCCATCCACTGATGGCCCTATACCATTGCTAGGATTTATTTTTTCCTTCATGTGGTTTAAAAACTTCCTATTGTCTGTCGTCCTTCCAGCCATGATTTTTCTTCCTGATGTCTTCAGCTGCCATTATCATTTTTCTGCACCTCACAACTTCTAATATATATTGATTTCTAATTGTTATATATTGCTATTTTTGCTCTAATAGCTGACTTTACTTCAGCACTGAAACCAGGATAGGCTTTTAGCCAAAGTTGTCCCCTTTTTCAGTTGTGGAATTGTGGTTTTTTGGCCATCTAATAAACTCTTCTTAAAGAACTCTCAATTTTCGTTCAGATTTTTCTGTCTGATTTTCTCCTTTCAATTGATTTTGCTCATAAATCCCCCATCTTTGGAAAATTATCCCTTTTAAGCAGTGTGTGCGTTCATATGTGTGTTGCTGGTTAGGATTGTCACTGTTTGTCATATTGAATCAAATCTGGTCATAATCACTGGTTCTTACATAATCACCAACTTCAATTTCTGTGATTAGCTATATGAAGCCATTGTACTCTTTCAGCCTTTTGCTGAATTAACCCCAGGTATTCATACAGTATACCTCCTTACAAAAATCAGACAAACATATAGTATCTATATTATTTACAAGATACACAGTAAGTACAGGAACAAATCATTTTGCTGTGCAGAAAGAAGAGCAAACATGGCAGGTGACCAAGATGGCTTAACAAATAAATATTTGGTGAGCTTAAACACAAAAAGGAAGCTTACAAGAAGTGGAAGCTTGGTCAGATAACTAGGGAAGAGTACAAAAAAACTGCTTGAGCAAGCAGGAGTGAAATCAGGAAGGTCAAAGCGTAATTGGAGTTGCAGCTAACGAGGTAGGTGAAGGGTAACAAGAAGGGTTTCTAGAGGTATGTTAGCAACAGAAAGATTGTCATGATGATTGAGAGAGGTCCCAAAAAAAGGCAAATATATTGTCCATCTTAAAAAAAGGGAAGAAGGAGGACCCAGGGAACTACAGATCAGACAGCCACACCTCAGTCTCTGGAAAAATCATGGAGCAGATCCTCAAGGAATCCATTTTGAAGCACTTGGAAGAGAAGAATGTGATCAGGAACAGTCAGCATGGATTCACCAAGGGCAAGTCATGCCTTACCAACCTGATTACCTTCTCTGATGAGATGACTGGCTCTGTGGATGTGGGGAAAAGTGATGGATGTGATATACCTTGACTTTAGCAAAGCTTTTGATACAGTTTCCCCACAGTATTCTTGCCAGCAAGTTAAAGAAGTAAGGGTTGGATGAATGGACTGTAAGGTGGATAGAAAGCTGGCTAGAGCATCAGGCTCAATGGGTAGCGATCAACAGTTTGATGTCTAATGGGCAGCCAGTAATTAGTGGGGTGCCCCAGGGGTTGGTCTTGTGGACAGTTTTGTTCAACATCTTTATTAATGATCTGGAAGATGGGGTGGATTGCACACTCCGCAAATTTACAGATGACACTAAGCTGGGGGGAGTGGTAGATACACTGGAAGTTAGGGATAGGAAACAGAGTAACCTAGCTAAATTGGAGGATTGGGCCAAAAGAACTCTGATGAAGTTCAACAATGACAAGTGCAGAGTCCTGCACTTAGGATGGAAGAATCCCATGCACTGCTACAGACTGGGGACTGACTGGCTAGGCAGCAGTTCTGCAGAAAAAGACCTGCGGGTTACAATGGACAAGAAGCTGGATATGAGTCAACAGTATGCCCTTATTGCCAAGAAGGCTAACAGCATGTTGGGCTGCATTAGTAGGAGCATTGCCAGCAGAGCAAGGGAAGTGATTATTCCCCTCTATTCGGCACTGGTGAAGTCATGTTTGGAGTATTGTGTCCTGTTTTGGGACCCTGACTGCAGAAAGGATGTGAACAAATTGGAGAGAATCCAGCAGAGGGGAAAGAAAATGATTAGGGGACTGGAGCATGTGACTTTCTACAGAAGCGAATTTAGTCTACAGAAGCGAATAGTGAAGGGGGATTTGATAGCGGCCTTCAACTATCTGAAGGGGGGTTCCGGGGAGGATTGAGCTAGGTTGTTCTCAGTGGTGGCAGATGACAGAGCAAAGAGGAATGGTTTCAAGTTGCAGTGGGGAGGTCTAGGGTGGACATTAGGAAAAAATTTTTCACTAGGAGGGTGGTGAAGCACTGGAATGGGTTACCTAGGGAGGTGGTGGCATCTCCATCCTTAGGGGTTTTTAAGGCCTGGCTTGACAAAGCCTTGCCTGGGATGATTTGCCGGTGTTGGTCCTACTTTGAGCAGGAGTTTGAATTAGATGACCTCCTGAGATCCCTTCCAACCTTAATATTCTATGATATGTCAAAGATATTAGTACATCCTCATCATCTAACAGGAGAAAGAGGCATAATATGAAATGGGTATTTTCATCTTCATTTTGTCTTTTTTTTCTTCACAAAAGCATATGTAACAGTAGCAGTAGCCACTGGAGTAAGTGAATTTGCTGTGTGACCTTGATCCATGTTATATGACAGGATCAGTATCCACTGATTCCTAGTTCTACTGTTTCATGATCCAAAGAAAATTAATCCTGAAGTCATTACAAAATAGCTATATGGCAAGAAGAAATACCACAGGAACAAAGCCAAGCAGTGACTTCCAGTACAAGTGAAGAATGTCAGACTTTGTACAGAGTGTGGCTGGAAACCTGCCCAGGTAACTGTTGTACCATCTACACAAAGTTATACATCATAACCAGCGCTGAGGGTCAGTCTTACAGGAGGAACAGAAGACCGCTAAAGAAATCCAGGGAAGTCAATAATCTCTGTTTCCTGAGGATACCCAGAATGCAGAGGTAACACACTCCCATCCAGTCATGGACAATGAAAATCACCAGGAGGAGCAAACATGGGTTTGTGGTGGCAGGTCCATATCAGCAGCTGAACAGGCACTACTGAAGAAACTGTTCTGAGAATAAGAAGTGGCTATGTGATCTGCAAGCCATTAAGGTTCAGAGATAGTCATTGATAGATGACGAAAAAGAGACACAATAATCCAAAGGGGATCAGCGGTCTACCACATTATCCGTCACAGACAAGTGTGTGTATGTTTTAACTGGCTGTTTCTGTGTATTATGTTTTACTCGTGTTTAATTTTTTTTAAGTGAAGGTTTAGCAATAGCTTCTGGAGTCCTCTGCCATGTGATGAGGCTATGTTCTTTTGTAACCCAGTTCAATGTCGTATAGTAGGGACCAGGAAATAAAGCTGAGTTTGTTACCAGCACTCATGTGTACCATATCTTTTATCTTTATTTTACAGTAAGATATTGCTCTTAAGTCTAATATACTCTTGTAAAATGGAATCCCCATGAATCTATTTGAAGTTCTTGATCTTTTCTGAATCTGCCTAAAATCTGTGCTCATGCAAATATAGTACAAGGCTAAACCTTTTGTTTTGTTATTTTTATGGAGTTTAAAGAAAGTGCAAATACCAGAGTGGGTGCCTGCCTGATGCAGCCACGTGACAATCTACAGACTTGATCAGAGTCATATGATTAACTATTTCATGAGGAAACAGAGTGTTGCCACAGAATGGTAAATATTGCAGCTTTATTATTTGTCCACCATTAATAAGGTTATAGAATTCAGCAAAGAGTTTGATAAAAGAAAAACAACTCAGTATAAAAGACAAACTGATACCTCCCTGTAAAGCCAAGACTATTACCTGCGAATGCCCCATAGGTACAAGGCACAGCACTTCTTTGCCCTTACCACCGAGGGGTTGGATCTTTTCCCGTCTCATGAGCAGAGCAAGGTCAGATTTGAAGAGCCTCCTTGAACAGGAGGTCTGCAAAGAGCATCCCATATAGGCGCTGCAGGAAGTCATGTGGGCAGTTCTGTTTGTGGCACTTGTCCTTGTAAATCAGTGCTGAATCCATGGCCCCATTAGGCGTTAAGGAATGATGTGCTGCTGGACAGCAGTCTTTCATATGAAAGGTAAAACTGGGGTATAGCAAATAGTGTGGAACTCAACTCAACCCTGAAAAGATACTGAGTTTTGGAGTGGCTGGTGTTAGTCCAGTATTTATTATTATTATCTTAACTTTTCAGCTTTTTTCTTTCTGCTTTTTGGATCAGAATCATTACATTTTTATGACATTGTATTCATGCTACGGTATAGGTATTATTAAAAAAAACATGGCACTTTTTTTTACAGTAGCAAGTGTGTTACTTCCCGATTTCTGGCCAAATTCTATAATGGCTGATTTCATTCTTCCTACCTAAATTCTCCATCCAATTTCAGTAGGATTTGATATTCTTTTCCAATGCCTGTCTTAAATTGCAGTATGTAGTGCCCAACCACGTCCTATTAACAAATATTGTGTAGTGTTGCTATGCACTGTTAAATAGCAAATGCTTCCCCTGACAAGAGGTGATGGTAGCATTTCTGTGGCAGGTGATGCATTTCCTGTATGTATGGAAACAGAAGCATCCTTTGGGATAAAGGACGCTGTAGGAATATAAGTTAGATATAAAAACTTAATTCTTCACAACATAGGAAATTAATGGCCAATTACATCAGAATAAAAGGCACGTGTTAACTTCTTAGTTTGTTCTGGAGCCAGCTATTGTGCATGTATGTGCTGTACAGTTTGAAGCCAACATCTGAAAGATCCCTTAGGTAGTTTGGCCTCTACGAATGGTACCTACCACTGGGATTATTTTTATCTTTAGATTTTTTTTGCACCCAGCCATGTGCTCAGCTATAGACAAGACCCAGATAAACTACTCAGTTCCTCTACTGAGGACCTTACAACAAGATGAAGGTGAAGATGGATTTATTTTTCTTTTATTCAATTTCCTTATTTTGCTCAATGAGGCAATGCCTCAGCTGCACCAGTAGTGGAATTGCTCCAGCTCAAATGTCTGTTCCTTTTGAGGTTCCCCTGTCTCTAATATTTTTTTCTTTTTCCCATAAGGGGTGGTTCCAGGTTTCCTGTAAATAAAAAACCAGCATCTATTGTGTCTAGCCTCAGAAGTTCCCAGAGCATAAAGACATAAAGACAATGGGATTTGAGGAATCCTGGTCTCCCGTAAACTGGCGGTTTCCATTATATGTATGATATAGTCTTACCACAGATTTGGTTTTGTGTGTCTTTCAGTCTCTGGCTTATTGACCCAAAGTTCTTCATCGGTGTCTTGCAAACCACTGAGAACACAGAGATTTTCTCCATCTGTTTCTTGGAATTTCCCAACTGAGTGCTAAGAATGCTTCACCATTCCTTCCAGATGACCTGCTTTTGCTGTTCCCACTGGGTGTCATAAACTCCATGACTGCTTCCAAAAAATGTTAAGGTGAGTTGTATTTTATTTAATGTGATGAGTACGCCACTAACACATTCCAAATTGATCCATCAAAGGAGTCAGCCTGGAGAGCTGCTCATTGGCAGCTTTAGGTCAAATATTTGGGTGGGACACTGTAACTCAACTCATGTAAAGCTCTTATTAAAGCACATGTCCCTCTGCCTCTGCTGTACGTCATGGGCTGTTCCACAAAGCCCACCAGCTGCAGCTTTTAGGGTCCCCTACTGTAATGTGAACAAAAGACAGTGGAACTGCTATCCCACATGGCTCATTCATCTGGAAGTCCCATAAATGACAAACAGCTAAAGACTAATTGGAATGAAGGTATGTTTATCTTACTCCAGTTTTATTTTCTCAGTTTTCAGTGAGGGTTGGTGCCCCAAGAGCAATGTCGTGCAGAGCCTGCAGTTTGCTTTGGTGTGGAGTTTGGGCAAGATGTTTCAGGGAAACTCATGCTAAAGACATTTCCACTCGCTGTGGTGAGCGTTGATTAAAATAATTGATTCAAGTAACAACTGTGGTGGTCCTTTGACCATTATTGAGAAAAATGTAAGTGGCAGGCAGTGGACTTCATGAATTAGCTCACTGACAACAGCAGAGTTGTGTAGGACACTATAATAATGTGCTTAAGTAACAACTTCATGTCATTCCTTGTGATGTCTTAGGGCATGAAATAGGTGCTATGGACAGCTGGTAAAAAAGTGGGAATTTTTCCACCAAAATGTTTTTTTGGCTGAAATTTGAATACAGAAAAATGTCAGCCATAACCCAAAATATTCCTCTTTGGAAATGGTGCCACAATGCCTCATGGTTGTTGTAGTGCAAGTGCCTTCTGCTCCCATTCTCCTCTATAAACTGGTCAGACTATATTTCCTATGATGCAATGTAGTCTCCCTCGTTAACGAGGGCTATAATGTATCATGGGTGATGTAGTCCAGCCATAATGCTACATACCATTAGGTAAGAGAGAGCTTCCAATGAGATAAAGTATTTCTTCTTTTGTAAATACTTAAGCATTTGCTTAACTTCATTCACGTGAGTAGCCCCATTGAGTCACGTGCTTAAATCATTGAAGGATTAGAGCCTAAATTGATTTTGGGGAGGGGGGGTGTTTCTGATTCATTGGATCTCATATTTACAAAAATCAAATCAATTTCTCTCTGCAGCAGAGTTCTGTGGAATTATTTAAATATATGTAGGCTGTTTAAAAATATAATCTAACACCAGCTCTTTGACAGGATGTGATTCATCACTAGCACCATCCAGCTGAGGGTTATCCTCAGTCTACTGAATGAATGTCACAAAGCATAAATATTCTACAGCCCTTGGCTTGCTCATAGAAAATGTGCCCTTATATAGCTTTCACATCTGTCATTTCTGGGACACTTTGCTAGCTCTGTGGTATCCCTTTGCATCACACTTAAAGCCATCAAATCCAGTTATCCCTCCACAGAAATAGTCATCCAAGTCACAGTGTTTCTCATGTGCCTCTCAGTTTAAAACATCATGTCAACATGAAAACCTTTTTCAGGCTTCGGGGCTGTTACAGAATATTGTGGTTTTTAATTTTTCGCAAGATTTTTTTTACTTTGTTGGCTGTGGGCCTGGAAAACGAGGGCACCTGCTGGGGATTTTATTGGCACATTGGGGTTGTGTGACTCTTCCACCTTGGTTTGATAGTTAAACAAAGCCAAGGACAGATTTTTTGTTGAATGCTATGATTTTTCACTTGTGATCTCATGGTTTACCCAGCATGAACTGTTTATTCAGTAGTGATCTCAAATGATGCAAGTACACATACCTAAAGACCAACACCACCACCGCACAGCAGATCCTACACATGGAGCAAAATCAGCTCATAAATTCACTAGTCAGAATACAAAATGAGTCCGTCTCTGCCCCTAAATAAACAAGCTGCGGAAGGGTAGGGGAAAGAAACAGAGGAGTGAAGTGATTCTGTCACAGTCATCTAGCAAATCAGCGGCAGAAGTCAGAATAGAAACCCTGTCTAGTGTCCTGTCCACTGGACCATGCTGACCCACCTAGGAACGTGGGGTGGGAATTTTAAAAAAGTGTAAGTGATTTAGGAATACAAGTTCCATGGAGCTTCTATTCCTAAATCACTAAGAGTGGGATTTTCAGAACCTTCCCATTTTCAGTGGGATTTTCAGAACCTTCTATGAGCATTAAGGCTACACAACAGAAGATTATTCTGACCTGGGAGCAATATGTTATAATAAGGAGTGAACCCAACTGGGTGGGAGGGGTGGAGGAGAGGGAAATTGATTTAGTTTGAAACAGTAATATCATAGTGAATAAAGATGGTGTTTATACTGAACCCTCTGCCAAGGTGCTCAGCTCTCTGCATAACAATATAAACCAGATTATGATGAAAACTAGCCTCAAACAAGTAAAACCAACCCAGAGGAGTCTAACAGAAAAACAGCTGGAAGGGATGGGAATGATAAAGGATGAGTGATGATTGTATCAAAACAAGAGCTGGCTGAGAAATGGTGGGGGACTGGGGAAAGGAATCATGACAATTTTGTCAATTTTTCTGTTTTTTTTTAAATGATTTTGAAATGTCAAAATTCAAAATATTCATCTCACTCTATTAGGGTCCATCATTGAGAGGCTTCCTTAAAAGTACGGTGGTAATAATTAAATAATAACACCCTCTAGTTCTTGTGTAGCACTTTTGATCAGTAGATTTCAAAGTGCTCTACAAAGGAGGTCAGTGTTGTTTTCCCCATTTTACAGCTGGAGAAACTCAGGCACAGAAAGCTCCAATGAGATGCCCAATGAGCATCATCTCACAATGAGCCCAAAGCAGCATCAGAAAGAGAAGCAAGGAGTCCTGTCTCTCTCCTTGTTCTAGTTCTTTACAGATGTAAATTTGATATTGCTAGGGTCTGATTTCTACTGTGGGAAACTGACCTTTAGCGAAGACATTTTTGAGGTGAGATGAAGTGAGACAAGGAAGAGTTGGTAATAGCAGTAACAGCAGGTTTTTGCTTCTGTACTCGCAATGGTTTTTGTTTGTTCTTCATTGCTGTACTGTGGTGCCATCTACTGGGTGTCTCGTGATTCTGTAGTAACAGCTGCTGATATTGAAGATTTTTGTTGTAAAAATAAGACTAATGCTAAATTGATGAGGTGAAATAAACTGAAAATTAATTGATTCTTATGTTTGTTATAGGGCTATTGCAAAGAACTGCAAACTGGTATTACTTCCTACCCAGCAGAGCCGACCAAGCTTAGAGGCGCCGTGGAAATCATGGCTGCAAAACACTTTGCACTGGTAAAAAAGTGTGAGCATTCCACACGTCTCAAAGAGGATGTGACAGAATTGACAACAGCTTCATCGATGTTAATAAGCATTACTAGAGCAATAGGATGATTAACTCAGAGAGGCAATCAAAAGGTGGGAAGCATCTGCAGGAGACGACAACAGGTCATACTGAATGGTGGCCTGTCAGGCTGGAGGATAGGATACCATAGGATGATCAGAGGAATGAAGAACATACCTTATGAAATGAAACTTAAGGAGCTTAGCTTGTAAAGCCTACCCAAATGAAGGCTGAAGGGAGATATGATTGCTCTCTTTAAACAAATGCAGGTTATTTAAGTTAAGGGCAATTCTGGCACAAGAACAAGGATATAAACTGGCCATCAACAAGTTTATGCTTGAAACTAGATGAAGATTCCTAACCATCAGAGGAGTGAAGTTCTGGAACCGGCTTCTAAGGGAAGTAGTGTAGGCAAAAAACCTAACTGCTTTCAAGACTGAGCTTGATAAATTTGTGGAGGGGATGGTATGATGAGATTGCCTACAATAGAATATGGCCCATTCACAACTGCAATTAGCAAACATGTCTAGCAGCCAGAGAAGGGACACTAGAGGTGGAAGGCTATGAGTTGCTACAGTGAATTCTTTCCCAGGTGACTGGCTGGTGAGTCTTGCCCCCATACTCAAGGTCTAATTGATTGCCATATTTGGGGTTGGGAAGGAATTTTCCCCCAGGTCAGATTAGCAGAGACCTGGGCAGTTTTTTCACTTTCCTCTATAGCATCAGGCACAGGTCACTTGCCAGTTTAAAATTGAGTAAATGGTAAGTCTTTGAATCAAGATTGAAGTCTTTAAATCAAGATTTGAGGACTTGAATAACTCAGCCAGAGGTTAAAACAATGAGACTCTTGTAGCACTTTAAATTTGTTAGTCTTTAAAGGGCTACAAGACTCTCGTTTTTGCTGTATACAGACTAACAGGGCTACCCTCCTGGAACTTTTCAGCCAGAGGTTATGTGCCTACTCCAGGAGAGGGAAGGTGAGGTTCTGTGGACTACAATGTGCAGGAGGTCAGACTAGATCATGATGGTTTCTTCTGTCCTCAAAGTCTTTGAAACTTATCCAGTATCACACAACTTATCAATGGCATAGCCAGGAATAGAACGAATGCAGGTCTCCTGATTCCAGTGCCCTATCCACTAGAGACTAGACCCTGCTGCCTATGGTTGTGCAGCACTCCTGTTGATTTTTACAGGATGTGTGGGTACTGACTTGTCCTGAAAATTGAACAATTTATTTATATGCCTTTATATTGTTTTAGTTGCTTAACGTTGAGCTCCCACATTTGAAATTGTTTGCCTTAATCTCTCTGTGCCTCACTTTCCCATCTGACAAAAGGAGATTAAAAAGCTTAATAATGTCTGTAAAGCACATTGAGGTCTGTTGATGGAAAACATACTAAGTGCAAAGTTCATTAAGATAGAACACAAGCAAACATCAAGCCATGGTAACAGTACTGAAATTTCACTCTTCTTTCCCCACCCCCTCCAAAAAAAGCTGTATAATAGGATATTGAATAAATATGTAGACATACACGGAAAATAATCTTCCTTTTAATAACACAGGATTGTACAAAGAACCATTGAACATAAACCTTTCCCTGAAATATATTAGGGAGGGAAATATACATTCTTCCCTGACCTGTGAGTCACTTAGGACTGACTTTTAGGAGAAGAAAGCAAAATTTTCCACAAGGAGCTGATCCCACATTAGACTCTCAGGCAAGACCAACCGTGGCCACCAGCAGATTGACCACCTGAGCCAAACACAGGGCCATGGGGGAAGTTGAACTGACAAGCAGCTGCCGCTGCAGGGAACTTCCTTTGCAGACCTTGACATCTGCTTCCTCCAGCTGCCAATTTCACCCCACCCTCAAGTGGTAACAGGAGACAGAAGTCAGTGCTGGAGGTAAGAGACTAGGAGGACAAAGCAGATCACAATTTGATGCAGCCAGAAGGCGGGGGATGTGCTTGGCTGGCTGCAGTCCAATGATTTGCATGCACAGATGAACCTTTTTTATTAGAACTTTCTTTTAAAACTTCTCAGATCTAGGAGGGGAAACTGAGAAGCAGATGATGGGAAGGACCAAAGGCTGGTTCTCGAGCAACTTTTTGTCCAATTTTGTAGTTCCGAGAGTTGAATACTTTAGCTAAGCATCCTCTGTAGAGCTTTGTCACTCAGCCTGAAGTGTCTTCAAAGCAACATACAAAGGTGTCTGTTCAAAACCATTGGGCTGCAAGAAAGCCGTGGATTGAGCTACCCATTCAGTCACAGAATCAATGAGCATGAAAGCCCTTCACGATGCTTCACTAGGACTCAAGTGAGTATCCAGTAAGTGAACATCTCCAGAATGGCACCAAACATGGGGGACTGGATAACTGGTAATAGGCTATGGAGTCTTTTGCTTTCAGTTCAAGTACAGCTCAGTGGGGTAGTGATTAAACAAGAGCTATACCTGGTTTAAACCTTTCCCAAAGTTCGGGTGTGGGTCAGATATGGAGTTTTGGTTTGATTCATAATAAGATCAGCTGCAAAGCTTTTATCCCATTCCAAACTTTCCAAAGATTGTGAGAGTCAGGTTCAGCACTTTGATTCAGTGCTTTGATTGAAATTGATAATTGATGGCTAGGCAATGGCCTAATGAGCTAGCAATCTCAGTCCGCATCTGAGTAGAACAAACTTTGACATCAGGAAAACTAGCATTGTAATGGGAACTTATGACACGTAGTGATAATCTTGAAAGGATTTATTTTAAAAAGAGCAGCTTTCAGATGGTACTAGAAACCATCCCTTCTGAAATGAGAAGCCAGTGAGAATTTGTTCTGATAATGTCGGACTTCGAGCTTTCCTTTGTCTAGCATGTGGTCACTTGATATCCTAGCTGGAGAGCTTTGTGGGTGGAGTACTCCGGAAACCATACATTTTTCTTCACTTATGCAATTCAGATAAACCGTTATCAGACACATTTGTTTATTTAACTCATCTCTGACCTCAGATACTGTTGCTCCAAACTCAACGTTGTTCATTGACACCCTTATGGAGTCTAGCAGAAGCCAAATATTGAATGGACCAGGAGACTAAACAATGTTCTCACTTCTAAAAAGGGTCCCTCCAGAGGAGAGCTAAGATATATTGGTGGGACAGTATGGAGGGAAACTTGCATTATTCTCCAGTGGTGCTGCTGCTCCATAGATATATCAAAGATTTCATTCTCCAGGGTTGCCAATCTCTTACTATTGGGAGTCAAGAGGAAACTTACCCTGGTGGGGCAGGTTATTTCATAATGGCCTATTGCATAGTTTCTTGCCTCTTCCTTCATAATGGCCACCGTTGGTGATAGGTTACTGGGCTAAATGGATGTAACAGGATGTACTTGGCCTTTAAAAAGCTCAGCTAGAAAGGAAGCTGCAGGAAGGAGGTGTTGGTTTCTGTGCTGGGCCTTGAAGCAGAGAGATGCAAAAGGAATGGCCTATATAGCCTGACTTGTTTTGGGGAGTAGCTTTTGTGTTGATTTTATTTGTGGATTTTTAATTTGAATTATTTAATTGTGTCCTGAGGGAAGGGCCTGAAAGATACTTTGGAGTGGTGTTAATTCTTCGGGGGCTGGGGAGACAGGCCAGCAGCCTACAATGGACACCCACCTGGTTACAGCCAGGATATCTATTTCTGTATTGCAGTTTGGCATCTTTCGACAGTTCACTTCAAAATTAAATTAAAACACATAGGGACTGCATGTGTGTTTTCTAGAAATGGAGAAGATGTGCTTTTAAGGCAACTTGTTCAGAATCTTTTTTTGCATGTAAATAACTCAGAATGCTTTGTTTTAAAATTTGGCATGCATCTAGAACTCAACAAAACATTTTCTCCATCTTTAAAAATTGCAATGGAGTTTTTTGCCTGAAATGATGCATTCCCCTGAAATAGTTATAATTCGAGCACTGCAATATCGAATGTTTGCGTGAGAATTAGACAGTGAAACTGACTAGAAACCAACTCTAAACGTTGTGAAATTTATCTGCAAAATCTGGTAATGGTACTTACCTTCTTTTGTAAAGCATGTAAAGATTTATTGATGAAAAGTGCTATACAAGATCTTGGTTTTATTATTCCATTAATCATCCAAGCTGAGACAGAATCAAAAAGTGAACAAGCTAATTCAGTTTTTTAAACAAGAGCAGTTAATGATTGACAGTAGTATTAGCAATGCAGGAGAAAATATTTTTAACCATAGATTTTTTAACCTGACAGTATTCCTTTAACTGAGATCTTTTGCCTGGGACATACATGATTAGCTGTAGAGCAGATGTGTCAACTAGTACCTTTTAAAACCCACCACTAGGTGGCACAATGAAATTAATAATTCTTACAACAAAACAACTCTTGTTTTGCTGACAGCAGACTGAGGGCTACCACCCCTCTGGAATACTTACAACAATATTTAAACTTTTGCAAAAACAAAGGCGTCTGAAACAGACAGGGCCTGTTTGGGTTACTGTCATCCAAATAAATAATAATTTGTAATTGCTTATGTTTCAGCAAACTTTGTCATTGTGTTGCTTTGATTGTCTCCACCTGATTACATACAGTGTAATTAGAGCTAGAACATGGCCACTCAAAAGTGATCAATCACATAACATGGTTATATCTGCAAGTCAGAATGGTTTTCAGATGATGCCTCTAAATATATTAATGCAGAAGGTCAGCACTGATGTGGGAAGAAGATGAAGGTTTGGAATGCATTTGAGCTCTGACCCCCCCCCCAGTTACTTGGTTGCCTTCAAAAAATATTCCGCTTTAAATCTCTCCTATTTTAAAGGAAAGACTGTGGATGCCTTTTGCAGCCTGTTGAAACCTTCAGGTACGGAGCTCTGACACCTGAAAGAATGGGAGAGATTCACTGAGATTTACTGCTGAGCTTTTCTAGAGCTGAACCGTTTCACGTGTCTTTAAGAGACACTCGGACTGGACCCAGTTATGCTCCCACTAAAGTCAATGGGAGCAGAATCAGATCTACTTCTGGTGATCTAATCTGGTCTGAGTGTTCTTTCAGCGCCAGGCATACGAAGAGCCAGCTGAGATTTGCTAGGAATCCTGTATTTGTGACACTTTCTTGGATGTTCCTGAAAAGAACTGAGGAGGAGAATTGTGCCCAGCGAGCCCCCACCTACCACCCATTGATGTTGCTGGCGCGGGAGCACTCCCGAGAGTTCGATGGGTCAGGGTTCACATTGCTGGTCTGATCCACAAATGCCGACCACCAAGGAGTTAGGAAATGAGCCTCCTTGGGCTCCACCGTACCCCAGCCTATGACACAAGAACCTCCCAGTCAGTATGAATCCCGAGCAGAGTGATGCTTTATGCCTGGGTGTATATAGCTGTCCTTTGGGAAAGAGACACACACAGTGGGTCAGATCTTCAGCTGGTGTAAATCAGAATGGCTCCACTGAAGAAAATGGACTGATGTCACTTGATACCAGCTGGAGACCTGGCCCAGGGTCTGAAATGTAAGGCTGGTCTACAATTGCTGTCCCTTGGCTTTTGGCCATGGAGGGTCTGTCTTTTCTGCACAGTTATCCTGGTTTTAGCGTGCAGGAGCACATGCACCCGGCAGCATGTGGGGCAGGGCGCCAGCACCTGGGCAGGGAGACGGGCATTGGCACAGCATGTGCCAGCCTCCAAGGTGGGGCGAAGCACAGGGCACCAAGCAGCGGCTGCTGAGGAAGGGCAGTAGGAACCATCAGGATACCCCTTCACAGCCCAGGGACAGCTGCTCTCCTACCCCTGGCTGCCAAGTCTCAGTGGTTCCCCTTTATCCCCCTCCTATCTCTTTGCCCCTTCCCCCGCACTCCCCATTCTCCTTGAGCTTATAAAGCCACAGTAAAATACAGGCAGATATGTTCATGCCTTTTGGTTAATATCATGTGCAACATCAGTGAAAATCAGCTGCAGCCTCTCTGCGAGGGGTCTTGCCCTCGTGGGGGAATTGACCGTCATCTAATATCCCTTTAACATTATTCACTCCACTGATCACAACTTGGGGGATATGTTTCAAGAGTTGTTTGAGATTTGTTAGTGCGATATTTCCAGTTTTCCATGAGGTGGCAGAGTTTAATAGTGTACTTGCTTTTTTAGATAGTTTCTGACTGTTCAACTAGTTCAGTCTTGTTACCAACTTTTTAGTTAAATTGCGCCATGTCTAAACTAAAGATAAAATATAATGGATTTGATGATGCATTTTATGCAATCCATATATAATCCAGCCAGTATTCCGATGTAATTATTAATCATTATTTATTTACATTTTTAATTATAATATATTTAATTATAATTATTAATCACATTATTAATTATTAATCGTTATTTATTTAGTGCCTGGAGTCCCCAGCCGAGACCAGGGTCTCATTAAAGCGTGTACATGCCCATAGTGAGAGGCAGTTCTTGAAAATATTACGGTCTAAAGAGAGAAGAAACAAAGTATAATTCGATGTATCCGTGTAATCAAAATATTATCAGTTGGGGAGCTGAAGCTCAGAGATGCCAAAGATGATACGGGAAGGCTGGGACTGGAACAAAGGCTTTCTGAGTCCCAGTTTAGTGCCTTAACCCCAAAACTATCTTTCCTCTCTGAAGGCCAAGAGAATCAAACTTGCTTTCTAAGGGCTGGATGATCGCCTTTAGAGCCTAAAAGACCAGGACTGTCCACAAGCTCTGTTTGTGTATACCTGGCCACCATCACTGAATTCCATCCCAAGATTATTCCATATTTACCCATCCACTAACAAACAGGTTCCTTAAGGACCTTCAAAGCATGTATCCTTAAAAAATGTTGGAATCGCAGCCTAGCTCTGCACTGTCTCAACGTTCTAGTCGAGCCCTTGGCAACATGCTCCTACATACACCTATCAATAAAAACAGCATTTCTCATCACCATCACATCTGCCCGGCGAATAGGAGAAATAAGTGCTCTCATGGCATACCTGCCACACACAAACTTTCACAAAGACAAGGTCACATTACGACCACATCTGAAATTCTTACCCAAGTGCATCTTACGTCCTCTTTCGCTCTAAGCCAACCTATTCACCTTCCCTCCTTCCCAAAGCCTCGTGGTAACCAACATGAAGCCATGCTGCACACCTTGGATGTCAGACAAGCCTTTTACCTTGACAGAACAAAAATCTTTCAGGTATTTGCCACACTTACGTGTCTCTACTGCTGAAGGATTAAGACGAGCCGCTTTAGCCAAACAATGCTTTTCCAAATGGATCTCGCAGTACACTTTTGCTACCAATGACAGAAACTTCGAATCCCACTTGGAACTCGAACGCATTCCACTTCCTTGATGTCTACCTTGATTGCCTTTCTAAACAACGTGCCGATTACTGACATTTGAAAAGCTGGAATCCAAAGACGCTTTTAGCCAATACTTTTCCATTACCCGTGACTCAGGATCAAATGCCCTTCTAGGATGCACTGTCCTATTGTCACTGGTGTACATTGCTCCGAAGCCCATTCCTTCCATCTAGGGCCTGTGCTCTACAGTCACGTAGAGTGGAGCACCCAAAGAGCCACTGCTTGAAGAAGTGCAGTAACTGAGATGTCAAGATGTGTCTCTACATAGGTGCTCCACTACCTGCCCTCCTCCCCTCCTTCGGAGTTTTAAATGTCGACTCTGTGATAGAGAAGGAACTGAGGGCTGCTGACCTGCATAGCGATCTATAAACGCTACTCGCAGCTACCAAAGATCTCCAATCCCAGGTGTAGAAGGCGCTACCGCACCTACGGTGGAGCATCTGTAGGGGAACACATCCTGAAGAACCTCAATTATTGCAGTGTGTGAGTAACCGTCTCTTGCGTAGCAAAGGGCTAGAGGTAAAAGGCATGATTCTGCCTTCATGGCACCCACTCCAGTAACTTCAGTGAAGTTGCTACTGTTTTATCCGAACATAAGCGAGATCAGAATCAGACCCAGGGATTTCTCTCCGATTGATTTACTTTTGTATAGTGCAGTGAGCTGCTGTCACCACCCCTCCCACATTCACAGCATAATAATCCAGCTGTATTCGTGTGAGCCACTAGTCAAGGTCTCTCTGTCTGAAACTACAGCACAGCTGATTTCACATGCCCAGATCAAACACAGTCTGAATTCGAGATCCAGGAGTTGCAAAGCAGCCATTGGCACCTGAAATTTCACTTCTAAAAGAACATCATGCGTGAACTCTGCATACAGAGGCAAATAGGAAATGGCACTTTTGTGTCACGTCTGTGAGGCACAGCTCCATCAGCAAAGGGCACACTTTAACTGATATATATGGGTATGATAATGGACTAAGGATTTCTCACAAGCTGGAGAAATTTTCACTGATCACTGCTGAGAGCGATCATTTATTTTTGCAAGTCAGGTCTTGCTTTCCAAAATCTAGTGCCCATGTGAAAAAATGGGTTTGCCTCTCACTCATACCAATCGATGGAGCTTTCAGCAGTCAGGATCAGATTGCCAGTGATTTCTAATGCCTTTTCATAGGCAGGAACGAATCTTGCACCTTTTTGAGAGCCAGATAAGGAATTTAACAGCTTACAGAGTGCTAATTAGAGCCAATTACAGCTTGAATGGCCTGCATTGCCACTAACATGCCACAGTGGCAGGCACACCAAAGTCATTACGGGAATCTTAAAAGAAGGCATGCCGAGCTCACTGTGTCCTGGAAAGATGGTGACTTTACTTCAAATCGGACGTACACAGGACACGTCTTCAAAGATCCACAGGCAGTGACTGGATATATTGATGGAGAGAATTTTACTGCCTAGCATTACTAAGAGTTATCTCTCCCCTGCTAAGGGCCATAACCTAATCTCCCATCATTACTTTGGCATATGTCAGGTTTCCGAGGCAATTGTCTTTGTTGGTCTTTCGTTGTATTTTTTTCTTCCCTCCGATCCTGCTGGTTTGCCAACATAAAATGCAGATTTGCAGATCCGCCTCTAGGGGAGAGGTTTATCTATACACAGCATTTTACAAGTCCAGCAAAACTGGCAATGTGGAAACATCTACTTTTCCTCACCTGTGGCCATTGCTTCAATTCCGGGGCCTGTTTCATGAAAATTCCTCTGTGCACCCATCTGTAATGTGTGGCATGAGTCACTTGTAAAGGTTGTGTTTTGACTACATTTAAACAGAAGGTCCTGAGAAACTATCAGGATTTATCCAATGAAAATCTGAAGGCTGGTGGTATTTTGTTTGAATGTAATCAAAATAAAATAATGCCAGATTATGTTACAGTTGCTGTCTATGTCTACCACAGTTCTTGGTAAGACAGACCTCCTATTGAAGACAATGGCAGTTTTGTCTGAATAAGGACGGAACATCTTGCCGGTGGATGTGCTTATGTATCACTGGCCATAGACTATGTGCTCTTCCACTTTCAATGAATAAACCTGCAGTAGGCAAATACACAGAGAACAAGAAGGGGGTAGTTTCACCGCTGTCTATAATCCGCTGCTTGATTATGAGATACATGTTAGGTGAAAAAGAAGTGGGAGGAAGAGAGCCACAGAGAGTCAGAGACCGATCACTTACTAAATGAAATGGTGATCTATGAAATTTTCATGGGCAAGGGCAAGTGTAGCACCTAAATAGGTCACTGCAATGCTCATTGGATATTTAAATGGATACCTAAGCCATCTCCAGTACATAAGAACGACCATACTGGTCAGACCAATGGTCTATCTAACCCAGGAGCCTGTCTTCCAATAATGGTCGATGCCAGGTGCTTCAGAGGGAATGAATAGAATAGGTGATCATCAAGTGATCCATCGCGTTGGCTCTTCCCAGCCTCTGGCAAACAGCAATCCCTGCTTATCCTGGCTAATAGCCATAGATGGACTGTCCTCCATGAACTGATCTAGTTCTTTATTGAACCCTTTATTGGCCTTCACAACATCCTCTGGCAAGTAGTTCCACAGGTTTATTGTGTGTTGTGTCAAGAAATACTTCCTTTTGTTCATTTTAAACTGCTGCCTATTAATTTCATTTGATGACCCTTTGTTTTGTGTTATCAGAAGGAGTAAATAACACTTCCTTATTTACTTTCTCCACACCAGTCATGATTTTATAGACCTCTATCATAGCTCCCTTTAGTTATCTCTTTTCCAAGCTGGAAAGTCCCAGTCTTATTAATCTCTCCTCATATGGAAGCTTTTCCATACCCCTAGTCATTTTTATTGCCCTTTTCTGTACCTTTTTGAATTCCAATATATCTTTTTTGAGATGGGGCAACCACATCTGCACGCAGTATTCAAGATGTGGGCATACCATGGATTTATAAAGAAGCAGTACAATATTTTCTCTTATCTATCCTTGCCTAATGATTCCCAGCATTGTTAGCTTTTTTTGACTGCCACTGCACACTGAGTGGATGTTTTCAGAGAATTAGACACAATAACTCCAAGATCTTTCTTGAACAACAGCTAATTTAGACCCCATCATTTGATACATATAGTTGGGGTTATGTTTTCCAACGTGCATTACCTTGCATTTATCAACGTTGAATTTCATCTGCCATTTTGTTGCCCACTCACTCAGTTTTGTAAGATCCCTTGTAATGCTTCGCAGTCTCCCTTGAACTTTTTGCAGATCATTTATGAATATATTGAACAGCAGTGGTCCCAGTACAGACCTCCTGGGGGAGGCAGCACTATTTACCTCCCTCCATTCTGAAAACTGACCGTTTATTCCTATCCTTTGTTTCCTATCTTTTTTAACCAGCTACTGATTCAGGAGAGGATCTTCCCTCTTCTCCTATTACTGCTTATTTTGCTTACTATCTAAGCATGACCAGTGCAGCAGGGAGAAACAGTTTGCTTCTGGCAAGACATTACCAATGGATCTTTCTTAACCTCCGCTACCTAGCAAAATAACTTCTTCAGTACCGCATAAGTCTCAGCAGCCTCATACAACTCCAAAGAGGAGCCTACCCCCTGGGGTGGTTTGCCTATACTGGTTCAAACTGTGTTTTCCAGCAAGAACCAAGAACTTGGGATATATAAAGGCGGATTTAAAGAGATTCACGATTGTCCTTTTGATTCAGCAAATGTGCAGGACCTATCACCCTTAGAGGACCCCAATGCTTGCTGGAGGGTTGGAAGGGACGTTGGTCTACCAGACGCGTCGTGTGAAAAATGGGTGATTTCTGGTAGGTTTAATAAGCTTCTAGGAACTTCTATTGGTTTTTTTTTTTAAATGTTTTCTCTGTTTCTTCCCTAGGAATAAACGTACTCTGCTTTGAAAGAGCTGTGTGGTAACTTGTGACTGCTGGCACACCCTGGTTATTGGCCTCAGAGAGGGAGCACAGCCCTCCCAACTGCTGGCCCTTAGGCGGATTGGCTTGTTGCGGGATATCCGAGTGGATGGCAGGGGACTGTGCGGTCTTTAAACCCCAGTCAGAAGGGAGTGGGACAAGGGTCCCTGCCCGGAGACAGGTGATGGCTGGATTCCAGAGACCTGACTGGGCACAGAGAGAGAAACTGAATGGAGGGGGTTACTCTGAAGCTGTGCCAATGGGCACCATCCAGTGGCATTGATTGCGATACTGTCTGTCATATCACACAATGACCTAATGAATTGGCCTGGTATGGTAAGACGTTAAGACGTTCAGATAATGAGTAGTGGGTGGATAATCCTGATGAATGGACTTTGTAGGTTGGACTTCTAGCCTGGAGAGCTACTTTGTGTTTCCTTTCCTTTCTATTCTTACGTCCAGTGCAGTGAAATGGTGCAGCGTCATGTGCATGAACAAACTCCTGATAATAGCCTGCATGGCTCTTTCTGCTGGGATCCCATAGGCTTTCACAAGCAAAGCGAGGTCAGGCCAGGTCAGTGCAGTTCTTGGATGGGAACATGTAACTGCTTCGGGTGATGGCATTCTTCCCTCTGAGTTAGTATTGGCCTGCTGCGCCAGCAAGTTGTTCAAGGGCCCTGGTTGGCTGGGTGTGCTGTCTTTCAGAGGAAGCGGCGGTCCCGACCACTTCGTTTATTGAAGATCCTTTGTATGAGCTGTTTCCTGACCAAATTCCAGTCTGGGTAAATGAACTGTGATTATAAATAAGGTCTCTTGCACTTGATTTGGTTATTGTATGAGATTCACATCCTGCCCTATGTTGGGCTGTATGCAATACCAATCAATCACCATTGTATTTAGGAACTGAGAACTGTCTTGAGACACTGGTGAGCACTGTTAAACAGAGGCTGCATTTTGCCTCAGAGGTGGCTGCATTTCTGTGGTGGGTGAGGTGATCCCTGTATACCTGTTGCTGGCTTCACAGGGGTGTTGTGAGATTCAATTAGTTAATATGGGACTGTGTAATTAAACGAGAAACTCACAAGAGCTGATTAAAGCTGCTGTTTGGCTTACATCTCATTTACATTGGAAACTTGGAAGTCCTCATGGGACCACAAATACATAACCTGAGCACTGTTGCCAGCATTTATTCTTGTGTGGTCAGAGGAAAAAATGTTGTTGTGGCACAAGAGAAAGTTTTCCCGTTAGACTTGGTTCATGTCAAGAATATCACGTATTGTTTGAATACATAGTGTAGCTTTGTGAAAAGGGCACCAGCCATAACTGCTGGCGTCTGGTTGCAGGATTTAGTGGGAGCAATAGCAGCTGGTCTGCTATTGGTCAATCCTGACGCCTCTAAGCCATACGGGCATTTGTTGGTGGGGCATTGCCCTGAAAAGGCAGTGGTAGGCAGAAGCAGATCTCCTCCTGCTCTGTCCTAGCCCCCACATGATAGACAGGACATGAACAGAGAAAGGGGAGAGAGAGGACCAGCATTGCTGGACAGGTTCTCGTTAGGTATTATCTTCTTGAAGGATTGAATTTATTAATAAAGCTGCACCTGCTTGACCGTGCTTAACGTTTGCCTCCATCCCAATTTATTCTTTACAAGGGTTAATTTGACTAACTGCCAGTTTGAGCGTTAAGAACTGTATCCAGCGCCACAGAACAGTGAGTTTCTCAAATCAAGTATGTACACAGCAGCAAAATCTCAATGATCCAAGGTGAGAGTGAGTTCTGGCAAGTAATGCAATGCTAAGGTTAGCAAAGGCTGAGTGCAGCAGAGCCAGTAGTAAATGGCTTTTGGAAAGCCATTATTTAAAGATCTCTGTTGCCAATGCCTTCTTATAAGTGATCATTAAAAATAATTCCTCAACAAGGCCCGATTTTGAGGTTGACGTCTTTTCTGTAGAATACTGTCTATCATCTTGAGGGAATCTCAGAACACTTCACAAACATCTCAATATTGTAGTGTTGGCCATCTGTAAGGTGGAATGTGGCACCTCAAATGATGCACATCAACATCGCCCCATAGGTTAGTACAAGAAATGAACAACAGTGCATCTACTAGAAACTGCGGGAGAACAGGGTGGGGCAGGATTTAAATGTGCAGAAGTTGCTACAATGAGAATTTTACCAGGACAGTGGATCTGACATCCCTACCCTTGTGAAGACTGCTGTGGGATTTCTAATCACCCTCTGTGGATAGGACCACAGGTTTATGTGTTATCCAAAAGACAGCAATGGTTGTAATTTATCTCAGGTAACAAAGATACTGAGATGATAATGTAATAGCTGAAGATATTGTTTTCCAAATAGCTCTTATAGCCTACAGGCCATATTTTACACAGCTACTGAGAGTTGAAGCTTAGACTTTTCCTCCGCCTTGCATACAAGAGCTTGTTTGTATGTCAGTCGTATGTGCTGTTTGCTTGCTCCGGGGAGCACAATCCCACAAAGTTTTGAGGATCTTTCAGCCCCAGTGACTTCTCTGAAAGTGGAGGAATCTTAATACAGGAGACATCTTTCAGGATCAGACCCCATTACCGAGCATATGCAGTAATTCTCTTCCTGCCTTTGAACCTGATCTAAAACCCGTTGGAGTCCGTGGAAAGACGCCCATTGACTGAAATGGGCTTTGGATCAGGTCACGCTAGTGCCTGATTTTTTCCCCCCACCATGCTATAAAGCAGAACTAAGGCCACATGATGCTGTTCCTGCAAATCAGAATTGAAAATTTTAGCAATAGTACATGAAAAGATTAATTGGCCTTTAAAGCATGTGACTACCGTACCAATTCAAATGATTCTGCACCCTCTCTGTCAACATGAGATTAAACATTTTTTGCTCCAAGGCAGCTTTGAGCTAAACATTTCCCTTACCACTGGGCTTCTAGAATTAGGAGCTAGGTGAACTAGACAATTTCCCTGTCTCTCTTCTCCTACCACCCAGGATCGTTCTCTACACTTTTTATTTTTAGTGCTTTGTTCACTCTAGTTTTGAATGTCTCAAGTGATGGGGCTTCAAATCTCTTGCTTTAGTATTAGTAGAAATACAGTAAGTTTGTATTTATTCTGGTCCTGGAAAAAAATTCTCCTCTTCAAATACAATTTAAATCTTTAAAACTATGTATCAGAAATAATGGACTGAGATCAGTGGATAATTAGCCCACTGTATAAATACATTTCAGGCTTTTCATGGAAATCAGTGTGGTCATTGCTTGTCATCTCCTGCTTGTGTCATTATCTCATAAACATTCTAAACGCTCTTGTGGTATGGTGTGCACCATTAAATAGCTGCCATCTTCTACCCCAAAGATGGCTGCATTTCAATGGCACATGAATGATTCTAACAGTATTTATATATACGCGTATAATATAGTGAACCTATAATCCCACTGGCCTAATTCATGAGAAGTGAATGGGATGTCTCGAGTGAGTAAGGGTAGGAGGATTCGGTCTCTATATTGTAAAACACTTGGGATCTTTCAGGTAGAATGGAATTATGTAAATGTAAGATCTCTCTATCTATCTATCCCTATTAGCCTACAAAACCTAATATTATAGAAAGGAGAGAGAGAGAAAGAGGTTAAATAATCTATATAGAAGAACTTGATGATGTGTATTTTAATAGAAATAATTTTTGTTTCTGTGGGTGTGCCACTTTATAGCATCTGAGCTCCCAAAGTAAATCTAAAATGCGCTTGCCAATAAACTAGTTTATGGGTAGTCAATATTGGAGCTGTCAATAACAATTTTTTGGTTCATCTACCAAACTGAAAAATAAAATATAATTTAAAAAAATTCTTGTTTACTGGAAATACTTTTTTTTGTTTTTTTAGATAAATGAAAAAAACAAAAATTTGATTTTGGGTTGACTGAAATATTTCAACCAACCCAAAATGAAATGTGTAATTTCATTTTCAGGCTTTATAACCTTTTTTTTTTTAACTAGATATAGGCAAATTTCAAAACAAAATGTTGCTTTGAAATGAAATATCAAATTGTTTCATTTTGTCTTTTAAACAAATCTTTATTTTCCGTGTGAAACAATTTGCTGAATTCAACACAAATTTCAAATACTTTTGACTAACCTAAAGGAGCATGCTTCAGCAAATAAAATATTTGTACAAAAAAGTTTTGCTCCGCTCTAGTCGATATGCATATTTATTTGTACTACATATGCACACCTTTATCTTTCAAATGTTTCATGTGATATTCAATTTGAAACAGTACACAAACAATAACTCTTTGCATCTTGCCAAGTGTATTGGTAAAACGTGTCTACTTATCCTCATCAGAAGAGGAAGCATTGATGTTAAATAATGGCTCCGTTCACAAAATCAAAACCGATTTAGCATGATATAAATTCTTCCTGCGTTGGCTATTTTGATTGTGTTTCATTTATGAATAGCACCTGCTGACAAGTATGTACAGTCAAGAACTTACAGAAACGGGGTATTTGAGCATTAATCATTCATGATAGCTCTTCATAAAAGAAACATAAGGGAAAACGAGTAAGAAACCCAAGTTTTCTGAACGGCACTTTAAAGTAACAGTAGTTCCAGCAACCAGATATTTTCACCTTTAGTCAAAATATGATTCAGTTGATAAATAAAATTAATTAAAACTCCAGGCAATGCAGGAGAACAAGAGGCAGCAGAGTAATGTTTAACATACACCGCCCAAAAAAATACTAAAGCCTCCACTTTCTGAAATAATAATAATAAAAAAAAGTTATTTGCTGACAGCAAAACAAATTGTTGTAAAAGAAACTCCTGAAATGACCTGATATGAGAATCACAATTTTCTGTGTCACAGGTTAGTGAGAAATTGCTTTTTTACAGCCTAACAATTCAAGGAATAACGACCTAACATTGTTCCACTGTGAATTGGGGCCAAGAGATATATTTTTGCAGGTAGCAACAAATAAGAACAAACCCTTGCAAAAAACAAGGATGCATAAATCTTAAAGCACACCAGAGAATTCACATGTTTTGACATAAACAATCTAAACAATATAACCAATTTGAAATATATTAGGCATGATTGCAAACATTATTTGTCTCTTCGACAAAGAGGGGCTGGACCTTGGTGGGCAGTGGTGTATGAAGGCTACTACTTGGGGACACAGGCCCGCTCCATTTCCACATTGTGTTATCACTAGATTGTTCACCAAGTAAGACGGAAATTCATGCCTGGTAAAGTTCCAGATTTCATTTTACATCCAGTGTCTCATGCTGTCGATGCCGTGTTTCATGTGCTGACGGTCATATTTCATGGTCATCATCAGGAGCTGGCCAAGATTTAGAAAAGTGTCTAGTGATTTTGGGTGCCCAACTTGAGACATCCTAAAGGGGCCTGATTTTCAGAAAGTGCAGAGCACCTGCCCTCTGAAAAGTTGAGTGCTCAAAATCACTAGGCATTTTTGAAAATCGTAGCCATTATTCAGTTTCCATGGGCCACTCCCAATGGTAGGAGATGATATCTCAAGAAAGAAAACAACAGTATGTGAGAACTATGCGATGTGGTGATGACGTCATGTTCCCACTCTCACCATTCTATTATTCATTTACCTCTTCCAAAAATTCTGCTACAGACGAGATTAGTCCAGTAGTCACTTGCTTTGCAGAAATGGCACTAAAAAGAACTGCCCCCTTGCTTGTAATTGTGAGGGAAGATTGTCCCCAGAAGGGTTGACTGGGTGAAGCAAATACCATGGCACAAAGAAAAGATTTCAATACATCTTTAGAAACAGACAGGGCAAAGGGAAAAGGGTCATCTGTATTTGAAGTAGACATACTTGTTGAGACAGCATACACTCTTGAGTTCAAGTTCCAGGTCTATCAGTGACTCATTATCTGCCCTTGGGCAAAGCACATCATCTTTCTGTGCCTCAGTTTCCCCATCTGTATTTACCTACTTCAAAGGAGTTTAAGGATTAATATGTAAAGTGTTTTGAAAATAAATACTAAGTATTATTACTGTCACTAGCCATCCTTGATGACGTTTAAATATTTAAGTTATTTAATTTTAGGTCATAATACTGTAAATTATAAATTGCTCGATCCCAAGGATGGTTAGCTGGGGTTTGGGAATTGGTCAGAGCCTTGATATTCTACAAGATCCAACAAATTTTCTTTTTGATCTCTGAGGTTAGCGCAACGTCTATTCCCGAATGGAATTTAAAAATGGATGCCAAATTCCAACAGGTCTAATTAATTTCATATTTGAAAGCAGGGGTTTATTTCCTCCAGCTGCTTTGTCCATCTGCTGATTTCCTGGTGTTGCCTTATATACCAGTTTATCATTCACCTCTCACATGTACCATTTTGCGTATCTCATTCCCTCTCCCAACCCCACCCTCAAATGTCTGCAGAATTCCTTTGACCCAGTTCTTTTAAATAGATTTACTTTGAAAGAGCGAAGAGCCAGGAGGAACATGAGCAATTTGAAATATGTACACTCACTGGTATGCTGCCCCCTTCCTGTTCCCAAACACCCCTAAGGTAGAGAAGTCATTATTCCCAGTCTCATTACTAACTCAAGTGGGTACAGTTACATGGAAGGATATCATGACTATGAAAACCTACTGATCGGCATAAGAAAAGTTGTCCATAAATAATTTAACATTGTGTGCCCACCTACATTAATGCAAAGGGCTTATGCCCTCATTTCTGAAATGCCAGGTATTTCTCTAGCTTTGTGTGACTAGGATGTGTAATTTTCATACTTCTAAACTGGAAATATAGATAGTGTGTTAGAGAGAGACCCAAATCAGTATAGCTAATCTTTATATTTGGGGGTATAGGAGCTTTGGTTTCAGACTCCTAGATCAGAACCTGCCCCTAAAACTTTGGTTCTGGGTCAGAGCCAAAATGGAAGAGGGCCTATTTTCTAGTTCAGATATGGTAAGATCTTGAAAGAACAACTCCTGGTGTCTGACACTGTCTTATTCTAACCCAATTAAGGCCTTAGTTAAGCAACGCCACATAAGCATGTGCTTAAAGTTAAGCACACACTTAAATGCTTTGCTGAATTGGGAGCCATGCCTCTAGCTCAATTCTAAACTAAATACGAATTGTCTTCTTAGCCTATTTAGGGTAGATACCACATACCAATGGGATACTTCATAGATATTGTCACTTTCCTGACCTATATTATAGTTGCAGGCAAAGGAAATGGTGAGAATGGACCCTTCAGGTAGAAAACAAAAGAATGTCTTAAGGAAGCTAGTGTTGAAATGACACTTTCTGGTAGCTGAAATGTCTGTATTTGGTGGAGAATGGTGAGGGAACATGCAACGGTTTGAACAAGCTGCCACACACAAAAAGATGGCTCCGGCCCCAGAGAGCATACAATCTAAGACAAGAGACAGCAGATAGACACAGACAGGGGAGGACAAGGGAACAATGAGACAATGTTGGTCAGCATGCTAAGCAGTGGTATTATAAATGGTGTTTAGTTACAGCTATGACTTTCCTCTGGGTTGTAGGCTTCCTATTTTTTAAATAAAAAACAACTTGTGTATTTTGTGCCAAAAATCTCCTCCATCCTCCCAAACAACTCCTTTTGGCTCTGATGTGCTTTGTGCTTAATTTGTTAATCATCACAGGTATGTGTTGTTGCTGTATAGACATGAGCCTAATTTGGCCTATAGTCCCTATCCCATGGAGCTAAATCAGACACAGATAATATGGCAGAGGGTCTTATGTATGTCGTAGTGATAATTCCATAAGGAATAATTTTAAGTCTTCATCCCAAAAGAGAACTGCATTTGAATACAAGGCTCTGAGCCTCCAACTGACTGGGTGCGTGCAGACTCTGTTGCGAGATTGGGGCCTAAATCTGTCATGCAACTTCAGTCAATAGCTTTGGAGCCAGAGCTGAATATTTAACTGTGACTTTTTTGGTAACAGCTACCAAAGTGCATTCACTGTTTTCCTTTTGAGATTTTGAAATGGCCTACTGGGTATATCAGCAGGATGGTCCTTCCTTCTGGTGGGAAAATCTTTAGAGAAAAGTTCTAAAGAAGCAAATCAAAGATACATTTCCATAGTTTTTTTCAACCATCCTATAGAATTTAATAGAGGATTATCTCCCTGCTACATGGTTTACAAAAACACAACTGTTCTCTTTAAAGTCTGATCCAGCTCCTATTGATGTACTTTGGAATTATTCCACTGACTTTAACAGAAGTTGGATCAGGTACCAGATAACAGCCTGTCAGAATTTTCCAAATGTTGATGATTTTTGCATTGTTGAGATTTTGAATTTCAATTTGAAAATGCTCATGATGTTTTTGGAATACCCCATCCCTAATGCTTCAACCATCTCAAGCAATTTTACCCTATTAAATGAAATTATCCATAAGGGATAGGATGAAAGAACAAATGGAAAAGCCTAGAATTTGACCCCTGCTTCCTATTTTGATTTTTTTCACTTACGTCAAATGCCAGTTCAATCTTTACATATTTTTAATATGACACCTGGAGAAGACGAAAAGGCAACACTCTAGTGAACATATTACAAAACGAAAGAACTGTGTGAACTAGGGATGAGAAAAGCAGTTCAGAGAATATAAAAACTGACCCAAACATTTAGTCTAAAATCCAAACTAGCTTCTTTGATACCTGAAAAACTTTTCCTACAATTAAAATATACGTATGTTTCACACAGCTTTATACTTGATGTTGGCCAATAGATGTCAAAATACCATGAAAGAGATTCTTCTTGCAGCCAGACCTGAAGAAGGAGGTGATCAAGGAGTCAGATCATCAGCTGATGTAAAGTGGTGTAGCTCCATTGAATTCAGTGGAAATAGGTCAGTTTACATCATCTGAGGCTCTGGCCTAAGAAGTTCAGTGAAGATTTGGATAAACAACCAGCATTTTCATTTTCTAGTGATAGTTCTATATAAAATTCTTTAGATAGATACAAACTTTTGTGTGCTCAGCTAGACAGAATTGTTGAATCTTTTGAGATTCAACCATCACCAGTAATCTCAAAAAGGGGAAAAGTTTTCAGCATAATCTTGATGCCACGGGTCACTCTTTTCTGTTGGAATTGCACATATGCATCTGTGAGCTGCATATTATGCCATACTGCTAAAAAACTGTTCAGGATCAATCCCTCTTTCTTTCTTTCTGTCTTAAAAATGTGCCCATTCAAAACTCTGGGCACATGTACACTTATAACTAGACAATAATATTTGATGGCCAATGTCCCACAAAGTGGTCCCTTTCCAGATCCTACTCAAGCCTTCTGTCCAATCAGCCGTCCCCGGATCTCTCCCACCCACATCCCATCATTCCTCCACACTAGGAAAAACCTAGGAGACCAAGTGAATCTTGTGATCTGATCTGAAGATTAACAAATTCTTTTTTTAGAGAATCAACCTGGTAAAGGCATTCCATGTGAGGAGCCCCTTTTTAAAACTCATGCAGAGAAGAGGAAATCTTTGCTCCTGCCGGAACAGACTCTGCCCCTGCGGAAACCAAAAACTCAATCTGAAGTAAGTGATCTTTAGTACAACAGACAATGAAAGCTTCTGACAATGAAAAATTATATCTCCAGGTGGAGCCAGAGTTGTGGGTTGGCCAAGCTGTTTATTGCCCAGAACTGGTCTGCTAAGTAGGACTTCATGAATGTGATGGTGGACAAAAGGATCTTTTCTTGCACAGGCCTGGCATAAGATTTAAAATACTTGGGCACGTATGAGTTGACTCAGCCAGTAATGATCACTGCTGGCACTCTCGCTGTCTCCCCAGCACTTCCCTCCACTTCGTCTTTCTCAGGGCAGCGGTATGCCCAAGTGTCCCATGAAGACCAAGCTGGAAGAGGATGCTTAGGAGACACACAGTACTAGTCATGGACAAAAGATTGCTGTAAGAATTTCTTACTAGGCCATTGATAGAGTGATCCGTTGGCTGTGCAGTCCTTCTCAAGATCATCTGAATGAAATAAATAGCACAAGGAATGATGCCCTTAAGCAGTGGTCGTTTGCTGCCAGCAGAAGGTTAAGGCCAAAACTTTCAAACCTGAGCGCTTCAAGTTCAGACAGCCAGATAAGTAAAGGTGCTTTGTGAAGCAGAGCTGGCACTCTAGCTGGACTGCGTGCAACACAAGTCAGGAGGGAGGAAGGTTTGCCAAGGTGGCATAAAGCTCAATCTTGCACTCCTCCCCACGGAGACCCTGTGAGCTGAGCTAATTCACGGGCAGCAATTAGAGCAGCCCAAGGGACTGGGCTGCTGGGGATTGGTGTAGCATAGTGGCAGGCCAGACATACCCCCTTTACTCTGGTCATGTCCTTATACTAGTAGCTAGGAAGGAGGTGGAGCAGAAGCCTTTACAGCACTGGATGTAATCCTTTCAGGGTCAGGTACTCTGACTCTGGGACCAGATTCTCTGTGAAGCCACACGGCATCTGGCTGTAGGGGTTTTATAAACTTGTAATAAACCTAATAGCCAAAGAAATCAAAACAAAGACCAAGCTTATTGCCGTAGATAGGTCAGATGGGTGATCCTGTATGTTAAAAGATTAATCAAATTGGACTTTTCAGCTTGGGAAAAGAGATGACTAAGGGGAGGATATGATAGAGGTCTATAAAATCATGACTGATGTGGAGAAAGTAAAAAAGGAACTGTTATTTACTCCTCATCACATAAGAACTAGGGGTCACCCAAGGAACTGAATAGGCGGTGGTTTAAAACAAACAAAAGAAAGTATTTCTTCACACAATGCACAGTCAACGCGTGGAACTCTTTGCCAGAGGATTTTGTGAAGGCCAAGACTATAAAAAGGTTCAAAAAAGAACTAGATAAGTTCATGGATGATAGGTCCATCAAAGGTTATTAGTCAGGATGGGCAGGGATAAAAAACCATGCTCTGAAGTGTCCCTAGTCTCTGTTTGCCATAAGCTGGGAATGGGCAACGGGGGGATGGATCACTTGATGATGACCTGTTCTGTTCATTCCCTCTGAAGCACCTGGCATTGGCCACTGTCAGAAGATAGGATATTGGGCTAGATGGACTGTTGGTCTGACCCAGTATGGCCATTCTTGGGTTCTAAAACTGCTGCATTTCTCACTGATATGAATATATCTGAAACAGCTCCATGCACACTAAGATATTTTGTCCCGCCCTCCCCTCCCCCCCGTCCCCAGTAGAGTCTCACTTACAAAACATATGGGGATGAAAAGAAATAATATGCTTAGAGGGAAAGGTTAGTTAATAAGATTTAGGGAAAATCTTTAATGAATACTTATCCTACTGAAGACCTTTCTGAAATCTACATCTGTTTGCTTGCAGACACTTGGGGCAAATTGTCCATTGACTATTTACAGCTGCTGAGAATCTGCCTCTCGGGGCTTGCTCCAACTGCCATTGAAGTTGGTGGGAGTTTTTCCATGGACATCAATAGCAGTTGATTCAGTCCTCTACACAGTATGAAAACAGACAGCAGAGAATCCATTGTCTGTGTTTTTCTAGGTGGACTTGAAACTCTTCTATTCCACCACTTCCCTAACTTGTGTGGTTACTGATTGTAAAATGTTGTCCATTCGAAATGTCCATTACAAGAAATGGATGCATCGTTGCTCTTGTAAAAAATAAAGCATTGTAGGGCTTGATCCAAAACCTAGTAAAGTCAGTTAGCATCTCTCTATTGACTTTAATGGGTTATGTATGGATCGGGCCCTGGGTGCATGGGGTAATCACATCTAGATGAGCTTTAATATTGTGTTTACCTGCTACTGCATGCAAACAAAAGCAACGAGCTGCATGAAGGAAAGAAACCACACAGAGCCTTCAAGGGTTTGGAACATTTCAGAGATAACATTTTATTCATGTTGTTGCAGTATTTTTCCATGTACCATATAGACTTAAAGCCAGCTGTATTCCACGTCTGTTACCGCAGAAGATACCAGTGGGTTGTTTAACAGCCCAGTTCGGAGTCTCAGAAGCAATGCAAACTTTAGGCTTAGCTTCTTAACTGAGTTCCAAATAGTCCAAGTTAAAAATAAAAGTTACTGGAAAGCCAGAGCCCGCTTAGCTATCAGTCCAACTGTAGTCTGCAGCTAAGCAATGAATCCAAGTTGCTTAGAAGTGACTTCACACAAATCCACACTTTCTGTGCCAGAGAAATTAGGGGTGTTTTGTTTGTTTTGTTTCAGATTATTTCCATCTGGTTGAAAACACTACCAGTGAGTGTGAGAGAGAATTCAAACGGGATCCAATGTGCCAGCTAAACTGACTGATTGCTCAGAATGGACAGGGGGCTACTGAAACCAGGTATGCATAGCACTCCTTCCTACCTATTCACAACCCCCACGAGGGGCCAGTGGCGAGGAAATCAACCTGGCCCGAGCAAGAGAATCTGACAGGTTTCTTGGAGGGAATTTTAGCTACTTTTCCTCCTCGGCTCTGCTGCTCTACTCCAGTATGTGAGAAAGCCCAGCCCATCTGGAGCAGCAAATGGTGCAATTCACTGGGGGGGAGGATTAGAGTGAAAACAGATCCGGCATTGGATTTTGACTACGGAGATCATCTGACTTGAGTTAACAAACCCCAATTCAATTTAAAAGAGTGGGAGAGAGAAGTTTTTTTCCTCCTCCTTTCCCTCCCCCTTCTGTTTTTAACTTTCCTCTGGTGTCGGTGCTTGAAAGACAAAAGCTGCTCTCTCCTCCCCCTCCAGTCGTCCTAAACTTCAGCCTGTGTGTGTCGATGTCCGACCGGGGATGATGGATGGCAGAAGGGCAGGAACACGCCAGGCAGAGCGGAGGCTCCCGACCCTTCTTTAAACGCGCCCCCCAACCTCTCCTCCATGAGACTCCTCGGAGGAGGAAGGGAAAAGCCCCGCGGTGCGGCCGGGATCGGCGTTTAAAGAACAGGCACGAAGGCGAGGGGCGGCTGGCGGAAAGTCCTTCCCACGCCCCCCGGTTACGATGGGGGGCTGAACGCGCAGCCCCGCTCCGGAGCAGCTGCGGGCAACGTCCTGGGCGCTCTCTCGGGGTAAAGTTTCTTTTGGGGGCCTCTCCCTTGCTCCCGGGGGTGCCTGCGGGCGGCGCGGGGGGGGGACCAGCTGCCCGCCTTAGGCGCTCCCCGCCCGCAGGTAAGTGGCGCCGTGTGAACGCGGCGGCGGAGGGGCGCGGGGGGCCCGATCCCGAGCGCGGCCCCTGCCCTGGCCAGGCTGGACCTGGCGCCGATCCCGACCCCTGGTCTCCGTCTAGCCCGTGGCTGCGGGAGGCGCCTCCCTCTCCCGCACCCGCAGCGGCTCGGATCCGGCCGGGGGAGCGAAGAGGGGTGTCCCCTCTTTAGGGGGGGGCCGGCCCGGGGCTTCGCGCTGGATGCGGTGGGGACCAGTCCCCGCCCTGCCCCGTGCGGAGCCGGACCGGCTCGTTTGCATCCCCCGGGCAGCTTGGCTCCCCAAAGCGAGCCCCGCGTTTAGTCCCGTCTTCCAGCCCCCCCGGGGAGCAATCTCTCACCAAGTATATTTGCTGAGGAATTTCAAAAATCCACGGCTGCAACTTGATCCCTGTGTGATGAGGAGCGGCTCGGGGAGCGCTGGGCGCCAATCCTATTAAGGGTTTAGAGAGCCGAGAGTTTCCCCGGGACTCAGTGGCTTTAAGACAATCGGGGGATGATCGGCTCCTCTAGATGCCTTTTCTGCCTCAAGTTAATTGCTGTCATTTCCTAGGAAACCTGATTTTGTCCCGCCTAGGAGGTTAGGGTGAGTTTTTCAATAAGTAAATAAGATACAGCAAGACGCTGTAACTTTCACTCTCCGCACGCTGTGTCTGTCCAGCGATACAGTGCCAGCCCTGTTAAAGCGTTTCCCAGTTGTACACATGCGACTTGATCACCCGGTTGGCAAGTCGGATTCTTCGGAAAGTTTTGTGGGCCAAGATTCGGTATCTCTCCCACAACTCTTTGGTAGAAGGCAAATCTCTATTTTATCCATCACGCTTATGTGTTCATGTATGTAGACACACTCACGTTTTAAGATGGTAAACTTTTTGAAAATGTACTAGTACAGGCAAAAAAAAGTCTGCTAATCCATCTTTTAGCATGTTGTGGATGGGGGAAAATAAAATTCTAGTGGTCCATGGGGGAAAAAAATACTAGCCCTTGGCTAGTGAGCAAGTGCAATTTTTTAAGGATTTTAAACGTGTTTATTTCTTTGTATATGTGTGTGCGCACATGTGTATATATGTACATGCGTGTGTATATATAATGAGTTATAAATAACTGAACACAGTTTTAACTATGGAGTAATTACCTACACCGTCTCTCTTTCTCTGTGTGTGCATTTGTCTAATCTGTTTAGATGTCTCTATATTTTATACAATTAAACATACATCCACTTTTATTTGAAACAAACATTTTTATTGGGTTATGATGAAGTTTATATCTTGTTATATCTTGACAGCTATAGACAAAAGGCACAGTTGTAAAACTTTTTTTTTTTTTTTTTTTTTTTTGCATTTGAGGCTCTTGGGATGTACAAGAATTTGAAAGTAAACGTTTCACTAGCATGCTGCATAAAATAGCATTTAAACAAATATTGTATTGGCATGCACTGTGGAGTTAGTGCCAAGAAAGTAAAATAAATAAACCATGAAAGCCAAAATATACAGATGTGGAATAGACTAATTTGTTATAAGACTTACCTATTTGATCTAGATACCTTACATTTTAAAGAAGACTTTTTTAAGTTATTAAAATTAATTTGTATACCTTTGCTAGAGGAAAACCAGAGAATTCTGTCTACGTTTTACATTTAACTGGGAAAGGAAATCCTGATAAATGATCATTTATGCTGTTTGACTGTTTGAAATGCATGGTAATTATTGTATATAGCATGTACCCTTGTTTAATTGGTTTGGTTAAACTTTTCTGAGGGGTGGATATGGGTAGATAATTGGCATTTTGGCTGGAATGACAGGAAACGTGGACACCTGTCAAACTTTAATTTTACTTAAAAAGAAAAAAAAAGGCATTGTGAGTGTAATTAAAAATCTGACAAATTTTTAAAACACGAATTAAATGCAACGGGATGTTTTTAGTATAATTAGCTTTTTGAAACTTGTCACACTTTGATCGGATGACCTAGCCATAATAGCAGAAAGTGTGTGATCATGTAAAGTTGAATTATTAATCTATGGATCCCTGTCTATCGAACCTTGCCTTGTGTGTTTGTAAAAGAGCTAATCTTTAAAGAAAGGTGAGGTAAGATTCACTTGATCTTGAATGTTGCTATTGCCTTAAGTGTGTGACTTTGAAGTGCCCAGAAATGCAACTGTTGTTCTTCAAAGAAAAACAGATCTTGAGGACTTTTTCCAACTTCCTTTCAATGTCTTTTATTCAGTGTGTCAAAGGGGATGCATACAGATGGACAAACATTGTTTGTATTAGGTCATTAATTTAGGAAAAAAATTAGAGAATTGGGTCCAAATTCTTCTTGAATACACCTGTGTAAATCTGGAATAACTTCATTGAAATTACTCCAGATTATGCTTGTATAAATGAAAACAGAATCTGACCCTATGCCTCTAGTACATAACCTAGATTTCCATTCTATCACTTTGAATTTTAAAAAAATTGATAGTGTTTCTCGCGCAAGGAAATTATATAAATGACCACATTTTTGGATGAGATTTGAGAAGCAATTGAAGCTTTTACGGTAAAAGACTGGTGTTGATTTGCTATTTTCCTTATTCTGGTTACCTTACCCCTGGATTAGCCAATGCCATGCTAACGTCACTCATACAGAAAGGATTATTATATGATGGTTTTGGAATTATGTGTGGATACTATCTTTCAGTGATTTAGAGATGATTAATTTTTTCCCCGATCCTGCTTATCTTACTTGGGTTTTAGAAAAACTGGTATTTTTAAAACAGCTTTCAAACAGTTGATTTATTGTTTTGGGACAAGGTAGCACATCCAAATAACACCAGAATGATCTCAATTCTTAACTTGAAAGTAAAGTAGAAATCCGGTTGACTGCCTCCCCCTGTTTTTGGTGGCCTACTGTAAGCCAGTTGTTTGCATTGCAGTCTGAAAGATACACAAATACGCCATGCTTTTTGTACTCTGAGAAGTGCTTCATAGATTTCCAAGTGCAGATTAGTGAAGACAGTGGATTCAGTAAACAGTCACCAAAATCTATATTTATTTGTGCAGTAAACACCTATCCATTGTTTCACCACAAAGAGTCCACTTAATAATCTGGCTGAGGATTCTAAATCAGTGAGTTTTTAAAAGAGGCCGCTTTGGAACATTAGATGTGACCATAGCATCAAACTAATTAGTTGCCACTCCAAACCATAGCTTCCAGGGCTCCACAAAAATGTGATATTTGCACTTCCCACTCACGATGTAAGCAGCTCATTCAATAGTCTTCATGTCTGCTAATGGAGAAGATGCCGAAGCATTGTTCGAAAACTGCTCTATATACACGTGTAAGTATTTTAAAGAATTGTACAGTTGGACAACTTGTAGCAAACATTGGGGGGTATTCAATATCTTACAGCTACTCCTGTTATATTCCCAGTACACCTAAAATAGTTAGCAAGAGATATTTAGTTATTATGGGGGTATACAATAAAATACCTGTAGCATAAATGATTTCCAGTACAAGAGGACATGTTGTTGGAAAGCAAACAAAACTGACCTACATACATACATATATGTATAAAAGTATGTGTGTATAAAATAAGAGACGTAGCAATAGCTCATGTAAACAGCTGATCAGGAATATGTTCCTTTCTGAAATCCATTGAAAAATTGTATATCTGATATATGTATAAGAAATTATATCTTGCATATTAAGCTTGATGAGTGGAGGGGGAAATTATTTAGGCTATTAGTAAGTGTCCACTAGTTTTGGGTGCCCAATTTGAGACATCTAGGGCCTGATTTTCAGATGTTCTAAGTAGCAAGAACTTCAGTAGGATTTATGATTGCTCCGCATCACTGAAAATCAAGCTCTAGGTATTCTCAAACTGGACACCCAAAATCAGTGGGCACTTTTGAAAATAGGGCCTTCATGTCTTATTCAAAGCCCAATGTAAGCTGTGGGAGCCTTGTTGTTGACATCCTTGGACTCTTCAGATGACTAAATAAGCTAATGTTTTTTTTTTTTCATTTCTCAAACCTTTTTGAGGCTGTTACCTTTAAGTAGATTATAAATATCCAGCAAGAATGAAATTATAAATTAGAATTTTAGGTTCCAGAACTATTTATTATTTTATTTCTTCTACCTTCTAAGCGTTCTTTTTCATACAAAAGGAGTTTAGCAGCTTTATCCTGATTCAAGATTTTTCTTTTTGTATCTGTAGGAGAGAAAAACTTTAATTTTGTGGAATGGCAAGAGTAAGCTTTAAGCTGTCTTTGACATTTTGGTTTAACTTGAATAGGTTAATGTGGTCTTTTTGGGGGTTTTTTTTTGTTTTTGTTTTTTTTAAAGAAAACAAGTTGGTGGGAAGTGTGTTTTAACTGTGAGTACCCGATTTCAGCCATTAGCATGAGAAAAAAAGTTTTAGTGCATTTACTATTGTATTGAATGAAGAGTTCCAACAGTCAGGGAAAAGAAAGTGAAAGGCTGTAAAGAAATGATGGTCTATTCAGATTATTCAGCAGCCCAAAGCTCTGGTCATCTGCCTCTGAAATCTGTGATCTGGATATCACTTTTATCTTCCTGTGCCTTTCTCTTGCCTTTTTCACACGTTCACTTTTGTCAAGGTTTATTGATCACGTTTTCTTCTCTGCAAATCTGTGGAAAATTTAATGAACCAAAAACAACAGTGAAATAAAAGGAACTTTTTATTCATTAGCACTAGATTGATTTTTTTTCCTTTAGCCTTTACACCCTTGCCTCCCATGTATGTGATTGTGTAACTACTGTAGTGCTTACAGTAAATACAGTAGAAATGACTGCATTGGTAATTATGTTCCAGGGAAAAATTTATTTAATATGTGAGACCTAGTAATAAGTCCAGTTCTGATGATTTCTCTTTGTTGTTGTTACTTTTCGGAGTTTCAGATTTTTGACTGGTGTTGATTGTATAGTTTAATATGATCTCGTTTGTATTCTGGAAAGTATTTACCTTTGTTGGAATGAAACCTGTTTGCTATCTGGTAATTAAACCCAAATTTAAATGATTGCAGATTACTAGTAGTTATTTACAATCCTGATTGTTTTGGGCCGTGATCCTTGTTCATTACACATCTGCTTTACTACTGTGCTGCCCTAGAGCGCTTTGTGATGCAAATGTTTTTGTTAAACTTACAAATAGTTTCAGTATCTAGACGATCTCAGGTGACATAGTTAAAGCTCTTCTTTTCTCCCAGCTGCACTGAAAAAGCTCTAATTAAATGTGGCTTCCAGTACGATTAAGTTTTGCTGACATTTTCCATGCAGCAATTTACCTTTCTGGAATCTGTTGAACTATGGCTCTTTTTGATCCTGTCACTGAGGGAAAAAAATTATGCAATGCTTTTTTTAACATTCATTTTGTTTCCACAGCTTGTAACTGTAGGAAAATAAATGAAAATGGAGGTGCACATGTCTTGGAGACATTCCTTTGCTATCCATTGATTCCCAGATAATGTCACTGTTACTTATTAGTTTGAACAAAATACTAAAGTGCAAAACCTAAAGGGAGGAAAATTACAGTGTTCTGCAGAGTGATCCAAAACATTTCAGAAACATTACTGTAAATTGTAGTGCTTTGGATCATTACAGAGTACTATGGGTAAAGGATGGGTTAACAGCTGGTATATGGCAAATGCCCCTAGAGTATTATATAAATTATGAGATATCTGTGATTGTACATGTATGCATGTGTTTCATGCACTTCAATGATTGTATTCATTATAGGAATACACTCCTGTGATTTTAAGCTTCCACCTGTCTATTCAAAGGATTTTCTACCCTGCAGGGTGAATTCCATTGAGTAACACTGAGTTCCTACTTGGAAAAAGAAATGAAAACACTCTTTTCTTCCAGGGAAGGTGGAATTTTAAGGCTCCAAGACTGTGCACTACATGCAAATAAATAATGTGAACCAGCCTTTGCGGGGTAACATGCCTTCACCTTGCTACTGTGTAACAGACTAAAATCTGTTCCATTTTCATTTTAAGAATGCTGTGACCAGCTCAGATGAACAATTGGTTTGAACGAGAGGCAAAGTTCCCGATGTGATGCTGTAACATTGTACTTTAGAATTATCACCATTACAATTTTGAATGCTCATTTACTAAAAGTTAAATTAAAGTTTGTTTTTTACCCCCAGTTTATAGAGGAAGGATGTTAAATTACATTGTGAATGGGTGACCTGAAATTTGTTTAGCAATTCCAACTTTATTAGTTATTCCATGCTTTTAAGTAGTTTTATGCAGTGATTACTATTAACTGAAATATCCTTTAAATATCCCATCTTTTTTTTTCAGCTTCAGGAAGAGAAATATCTTTAGCTAAAATTAGTATATTCCCTCCTCCCCTTTTTATTGATCTGTAGGGTCCTATTAGAGCCCCCTTTTATCAGCCCTTCTTAAAAGAAAGATCTGTTGATTACTGTGGTGTTAAAAGAGCATCCGTTCCAAAGACCAAGATAGGCCCTTTTCAAAGTGATCCTTAGCAATGCCTCTTTGTGTGGTGGACAATGCAATAAGTCAGACAGGACTTTTTGAGCCACATCTATAAGGAACTGTAAGGGCCACTGAAGTACACTTGTGTTAAGTTGAATTGATTGAAATTTAATGGCTGTTAGTGGCTATGAATGGTAATGATTTTCTAGTATCTTTATCATGTTTGACATTAATAACTGGAGAGTGTGTATGTGTGAATCCAGTGTGTTATTCATTTTTAAAGATGTTTTCTCCCACCCCTCTTTCCCATAATTTAGTTGTTTTGATGCCTTAAAAAAAATCTCAGGCCTCAAAGAGCTCATACATCTTGTCAACATCATTTTGTGCTCATGATTTTTATTTTTTCCAATTCCAACATAAATCAGACTACAATATAACGGGAGTGATGAATTTGTTTTACATGCCATCATGAATTAATGTTATGCAAATGGCAGCTTTACAGGTACTGTGATTTACTTAATAATTGCAAGTTCTAATATTTAAGCTCATTCATTATGTTTGAGTTTTTAAAAAGTACATATTTTTAAATGTGAAATATGAGATTTGTGTGCGTTGGCTGTGTAAGCACGTCTTGAGGGCTAAGAAAGAATCAATCAGGTTTGCATTGGGCATCTTTTTCCTCTAGATGCTACAGAGACATTTCAAACAGAATAATCAAATATTTGTGTATATGAGGGAGGAAGGCATTGGTGAGGAAATGAGACTTTAAAGAGTATGAAGTAGTAGAAAATGGCAAAAACCAACTCAGTTCAGCCCTTTTTTTTTTTTTTTTTTTAAATAAAAAGGTTTGCACAATGGGTTTTACTATGCAAAGTAGTCTTTATTTCATTCCTGAATCTGCACTGAGAACTGTTCTGTGGGGGGACTGCAGTCTCTAACAGTACATTCAGAACAATCTGAAGAATTGGTGAGAGCGATAGGCGTTCTTGGTCAAAGGTGAACGTGAATGTGATCGCAGGGTTGTCAGTCTTTGATATCATTTTTAGAATGCTTCCCAAAGGCTAAGGACAAGGGAGAAGAAGTCTGACACATAAATACATCTTGAATCGCTGAAGGTAAGAATAGATTTTGACTTTATTTCTCAAAAAATTGAGGTCATTCCAGTCTGAGGACAGACCGAAAGCGCATCAGTCACATTTTTTCAAATAAACAGACACAAGGAACTTCCGAGTGATACATTGTGTGCGTTCAGTTAGTGACAGTACGGTTAGGTTTTGAAGTTTGTGGTCCCGGTGTCAAGGTTTAGAATAAATGTCTGGTCTTCATTGCCCAGGTAGTTTGAATTCCATTGAATTAAAGAATTAAAAAGTAAGCTTTTCTGAGCAGCATTCAACTATACTGCGTGTTTGTCTGTGGATCCTGGAGCTTTTAGTCATGTGGCTAGACCCTGAGTACATGGGTGCCAGGTTGGTATAATTTTTGGTGGTGCCCAGAATGGGTGCCCCCCCACATCTGCCTTGTAAGCCTCTGGGGAGGTGGGGGGGCGCCAGCTGGGAGGGGGATGGGACCGGGAGTTGGGGGTGGCTGCTGTGCTGCGTGGGGTAAGAGCAGCCCCTGGACAGGGTGCTGGGTCCACACGGGAAAGGGGTGGGGAAAAGGGGTGGGCCTGGGAGCAGGGAGCAGCCGCTGTGCTGCCTGGGGGCAGGGCTGGTGCTGGAGTGGCTCCTGGCCAGCTACTGTGAATGTGTCCGGGGGCCGGGGAGGGGGACAGAACGGCCGGTCCGCCATGAGCACTGGGGGCAGCTGTACTCTGCCCCCGCATGGCCGAGCGCCACCGGAGGCTCTGCGGCTGGTCCTCCAGCAGCACAGAGATACTGGTGGAGCTGGGCCCACGTTCCTGAATATTGGTGGAGCTCGGGCACCATGGGCCCAAATAACTCACCACCTATGGCTAGGTAGGATCTGGTCCTTGGTCATTGCTCCCAGGTAAGTCCACAGGAGTATTGATTGGGGCAGCAGAATTTCACCTGGGGTGTAGCAGCCTGAGGGACTGTTTGTGAGGCTTTTTAACCACTCAGAATAGGAAGTAAGTGGTACATATAAAGGGCCCTTTGCAGAGGGCTGAATTGCCTCCATGTGTACTGGGATTAAGCTAATCACATTATTTTGGGAACCAAAGTTTTGGTACTACCTGGCTAGCACTGGCTGCAGAAATTTTAGCAGAACTATATTATGTTGGAATATGTGGTTCTTCTTCCATCAAAATCAAAATGCTTCATGAATTCCAGCTGAGGTTGACAGAACTTGATATTGGAAGAAAACTGGTGGAAAAAGTCCGGATGAGTTTAAAAAAAAAAGGAACTGAATCTTGGATGGCAGGTATAATAGGCTAGGGGAGGCTTGCGCTGCTAATGCTGAGACCCGCTGCCAGATACCTGGACCAGGGTGGCCCCGCCTCTTCCTCGAGGTCCCCACCACCTGCCACTGCCTGGCTGCTCCTCACCCTTCCTCCACTCCACTTTCCCTCTCCGGAGGTCCTCACCATTTGCTGCGTGCGTCCTGCCTTTCCTCCACACTCCACCCCCACGTAATCTGCCACTTGCCACATCCTTTCTCACTCCCCACACCTGCAAGGCCCTGCCCACCACTCACCGCATCCCTCTGGTGGTGGGGGGAAGGAGCGGGGAAGGGGGTGGATCAGGGGCATGGCCTGGGATGGAGAGGAGGTGGTGTGTGGACGGGGCCACAGGCAGAAGAGGCAGGACAGGGAGCTAACCTCCACCAGGGGAAGATTCACCTGCTGTCCACGAACTGAATGAAACTTTTTGATATGTTGTTCTGCTGCGACTTTTGCCTTTTGAATTTTTTTTAGTCTGGCCTTTATTATTAAAAAGTCAAAATCAAAATGAAATGCTTTGATAGAAGAAAAATGCATCCCCCTCTCCCCCATGGATAATTTCAAAACTTCATTTTCCGTTCTCTTTTGGAATATAAAGAAATCTCAAAATCCTTCATGAAACAGAACCTATTCCTGACATTCATATTTCTGTATTCTGAGCATTAACACTGCATAAAGTTGGACATGCGAAGTGCTTGGGTGGATCAGGGCCATAATCATGGGCGTAGTTTGATTTCTATATTTGGGGGAGCAACTCTCTCAGGCCAACAGGGCAAATTCCATGTCTGCCTGAGGCTTGCAGTTTTTTGGGGGCACAACACCCTCCCGTTCGCCCAAACTATGCCCATGGCCATAATGAATGTATCAGTCTTTCATTTCCTTGTGTGTGCAAGGTTTTTTTTTAAGAAAAGGGAATGGAGCGAACCTTTGTACACATCTTGGTTCCAGTGTCTCAAAGACACCTTAACGCACGTAGGGCTTGTCGACACTTTTGTTGGTATAACTTATGTTGCTCAGGGGTGTGAAAAACACACCCCTGAGTGACATAAGTTATACCCGCAGAAGCATCGGTGTGGGCCGTGCTATTTCGGTGGGAGTGCTTCTCCCACTGACAGCTGCCACCGCTTGTGGAGGTGTCTTTATTATGCCGACGGGAGATCTCTCTCCCATCAGCATAGAATGGCTGCATGAGTGATCTGAGAGCAGCGCAGCTGCATTGGTACAGCTGTGCCACGGTACGCTCTCTAGTGTAGATATGGCCTCAGTTCCTTAGAATGTGTTCTGGTTGCATTTTCTAGTCATTGAACAGTGTACTCCTAGAGCTGTGATGGTACCAGCCGAGTTTTAGAATAAGTGATGATATTCTGATAAATTCAGTGCCTCTGATAGTGGGACCAGAATTTCCACTTTGGGACTAGCGGATATTATGTGGTGTGGAGGATGGGGCGCGGGAGGGTGGAGGCTGATTCCTGGATGATCTGGCAGCTTGTGGAAGGAGGATTGTAATGAAAAGTGGGAACATTAGCAGTCAGGACCTTGTGCAGTTATCATAAAATAGGAGCCCGCCACCCAGGATTATATACCTGTACCTCCCTCTTTTCAGACAACACGTGAAGATGGCCTTTCCAACAGGCACCCTTTCCTCTGATCTCTCTCCGACTTGTGTGCTTAGGATGTAGATCTGTAGAGCATATGAAATTTGCATTGCATACACAGTCTGATGATCATATACTTCCAAAATCACTTTAAGGGAGGGAGAACTGCCAGGGGACACGATAAAATGGATCTAATGGTCAAAGCCCATCTGGCTTCTTTTCCTTGTTCTCATATGTACACCTTTCCAGACTCAATGGACCTGCCAGTGTTAAACAGGTCTGCATTCTGTCCAATGAAGGCAGAGTAAATTTCAGTACTGTGTGCTTCATTATGTGTGGGTCTTTTGAATTAAATCTTAAGAATCATGGTCCTAGATGAATGTGAAATGTCCAAGATGCTTTGTGTGAAAGCAGGATTTTTCTCTCTTGTCTTAGCCATTAATTCCCCTCTCCTGCTGTCATGTTGTGTTTGATTGGCTGCCACTCTAGAGATGGTTGCAGTTTAGTGGCCCTGTAATAAATACAGGGCTATTTTTAATCTTGTTGTACGTTGTTAGATGCTAAGATGTAGGCTGTGTTTCCTATTAGCCAAACAGCATAGCTTCTGGGTGTACCAAATCACCCATCCATAAGAACAGTTATGTAACTTACTGTAGGCTGGACTGCTGAACCATCGGTGCACAGGTTCAAACAAAGTGCAGTGCTGCCGGTGCTGTTTTATAGGCTGATTCCTTTAAATGTCATACCTTTCCTTAACTTTACATCTCTACTATTTCACCATCTCATATGAGCTAATGGAATTTAGGCATCATATGTTCCTCCCTCTGTCCCTGGAGGTTACACATTTCTAAGCACCCTTGAGCATGAGTTTTAAGGTCACCAGTGGCGTTTTTAGGTCACAAAACTGCCGAGTGCCCTGTCTTCGAGCCAGGTAATGAAATGACTAATTAGCTCTTATATCACTGTGGCTATCTTATCTTTTTCCCTCCACTTGGTTCAGTTCTGGAGTAGTGTGAAGCCTGATAGGAGAAAATGTTTGAGAATTATTTCATTTGAAACTAAGAGATGGCAATGGCTTGGGATTTCCAGATGAGAAATACTTTGCACTTACAGTTCATTTCACCTCTGGTTCTCAAAGCATCAATCATAACATGTTCTAATGGCTAAACATTGAATTCATAGCAGTAGCCTTTTAAAATTACTATAAAATGATTCAAAATACTTCAGCATGCAAAATAATAATATAGTTTGTTGGGTTATTAATCGAGGATTTTTTTAAAAGGGCAAAGGTCTCTAGTGTACATGCCTGTGTAAAGGAAAACACTGCCCTTTAAATCTTCAGAACTAGACACTCTGGACAATGCAGATCTCTGTGTATCTCAAAGCTACATCAACCTGTTTTATTTTTCACTTTTCTTAGGTGTTGCTGGCATCTGCCTGTGACAGATGCTTTGTGATAAAACTGTCAGATCAGCGTGCCTTTAGAGATACCAGCACGCCTGTTGGTTCTTGCAGAGTTCTGTATCCAAATAGTCTTCTTTAATTGTCTTATTAAGAAGGGAATTAAGCGCTGCGCTTTGACTGTTTTGGTGCCAGTGGTTCTTACTGCTGGCTTTGACATGGCACCATTCGTCTTCTCCGTCTCTGTTTTTCTTTTTTTAAGATTCAGTGTTGTTTTAATTATGTGGAAATTGAGTTGGAGCATAAAATCTGATGAGAACAATGACTAATTTAACATACGGTATGTAAACTCCGATTTTATGTCCCTCCCTTCAGAATATTACGTGGGGTTTTCAGTTCAAATGCGTGTGATGATTTAAGAAATAAAAAGCAGAAATCCAGACTGTTGCCAGACCACAGGCTCCTTAGCGCCAGACTTAAGAGATGAGCTTCACATGTTGTTGTACACTTTAAAAGCGTACCATTTGTTATTCTTTAGCTAGCTCAGCCCCTTCCCAAGCAATATAATCTGTTCCCCAGCCAATCTAACATCTTAGCTTTAATGAAATATACTTTTCTCTTACTCTGCTTCTGTGCTATAGTGGATAGTGGCACCAATTGCAGTCTTCTCTACCATCTCCTGATGTGAAGCCATTTGCCCATGTAAGGGCCTAAGCTCACAGAAGAGATGGAACCTGCTCTAATGTAATGGTGCCTCTTCTGCTTTTAATCAGGATCACTTGATATTGATATTTAATCCTTATGGTGTGCATTAGGATCAAAAGCTCACAAGCGGCTAAATATATGTGTAGAACTTTTTCTCAGGGGATGTAACATGTTTCAGTTTATAACTGGGTTAGTTGCAATCCATGAGTCTAAAATGGAGACTGTTTGCCATTGGAATAGTTTTGTTTCTGGAATTATATTTTCACTCCTTCCTTTCTATGCTTTTTGACCATTCCCCCTTTTCCCCCTCAGTGCTCAGGAAAGGGATAGACAGGCCATGTTGGATAGGCTTGGGCATAGTGCAGGGAGAATGCTGGCATCTTGAGAAAACACCTAGTTTATTGTCCATGAGGTTAATCAGTTTACTGTGAGGTCACAAAAAATCAACTGAAAGCAAACAAAGTCATCTGGAACTCCTGACATGAGAGCTGTTCCAAGGGGGTTTAGCTGCAAAACATTCTTTGAAACAACCTCCTACCTATATTGTATAACTTGCAGTAAGGCACAGCCGTCTCACTGTAAGCTAGGCTCCATTAGGTGGTATAGATCAGAGGTCATGTTCTGGCCCCTGCCCTGGCCTTCATGTGGTGTTCTGGCAGTATAAGGGGGCTGCAACAGACAAAGAGAGAATTCTTCCACTGAGGAGCTGTGTAGGACTGGCCCATCTCCCCCTTCATGGCCTATGGTTTAGGGAGTGTGCCAGACACAGGAGGAGGGGGTGGCCTAAGTGGATATTCTGGGATGCAAAGGCGGCCATTGCTAGCTGGGGGAGGCTACCACAAATTAGAGTAGCTTTGCATAGCTTTCATGCTAGAGGGTTGCTCCAGTCCCTGGCATAGGCAGAATCCAGGTGGCTTAAAGTGCTCTTAGGAGGTGTAGCTCAGAATCGAGCCCCCAGAATGTAAATAGATTTCCAGTGTACCATGAGGCCAGAAACAAACACCCATCTCACTAACTAGTGTACCATTGCATATCTTCAGGAACCTTCATCTACTTCAAACTGCAAGATGTAGACAAACAGAAAATATGGGCTGTAGACTCATGGCATGATGATGGTAATGAGAAGATTTCCCTTGCCCCCCCCCAGAAGTCTTTCTCATTTGCTATCCATTTATTTTGGCTGTTTTCTTATTAACTTTGGTGCACCGCTGCTCCGGTTTCGTCAGAGGAGGCATTTGTTTGACCTCGGATTGGGTTTCGAATCACATTTCTGACAGGAAAAAAGTAGATCTATAAAGAGGTTAGTAAAGATAAAAACAATGGTTGGTCAAGCCTTGGAAGCTAAGAACAGACTACAGAAGAGACAACATATGCCAGAGGCAGATATATCTGTGTATCCTAGATCACTGAGGAAAATCCATGAGACTCCATTCCTCTTTTTGGCCACGGGGTTATTATGCAAGCTTCTGTGGCTGTGCACCTTGCCATTATATATGGCAGTGGTTCTCAGACTTTTCAAAGGGAGCCCCCCGGTGGACTTTTGTGTAGCAATTGCGCCCTCCCCCTTTCCCTGAACCTCTCCCCACTTTCACAAAAAAACCCAGGACCCACATATCGTAGGCGGGGTTTGACTGCTTAATTTGGGGTGGCAAGGAATAGCAGCGGCTCCCCGCGCAGCTCCGGAGCCTGATGTGACCCACCAGAGAAAATGGCAGCGGCAAATCGCATCTTGTAGTTGGGATTATCCTCGGGCAGCAGCGCGGACGCAGTTGTCACCTCCTGGAGCCAGCAGAGCGGCAGCAGTGCGGGGAGTGTGCCGGGCGGCAGTGGGGGAACTGCTGCTGCTGTAGGAGGTATGCGGCGGCTGCCGGGAGCAGCGCTCCAACTGAAGATGGAAGCAGCTGTGCGGAGTAGGGAGTCACACCGGTTGTGCCCCCAGGTCTGCCACCACAACAGCCCGCAACAGCCTTGCCCCACCTCTGCTCCCTCCTAAGGGTCTCCCACCCACAACATCTGCCCGGGGCTGCCCGTGTGAAGCGCCGGAGTCCCCATCGCCAGCTGGGCCCGCTCTCAGCCCTGCGCCCTTCACCCAGCAGGAGGAGATGACGCCATCATCATAAGTCTGGAGGGGTGTTGCCCCCCATGTCATCCCCAAACTCCATCCCTGGTGTCCAACCACCATCCATCTCGCACCCCCTTAGGGAGGCTCGCCCCCTAGTTTGAGAACCGCTCATTATGGTACAGATGTACGTTAGGGACTAGATTGAGGATCCCCCTATTTATTCTACTCAAAACCTTAGTCAGACTTTAATCCAGATATCTAGAACTAAAAGGCTGGAACCTAGCATGTGACTTGGGCTTCAGTTTTGCAATTTTCTATCTTGTCGAAATGAAATATTTATTAGCTCTTTTAAAAGGTGGATGAGAATAAAGGGTTTACTTTTCCCATCCAGGTAAAATTATTATTTGATGTTTATGTCCCTGGTTTTTTGGGGGTTTTTTCGGTGTTAGAAGTAATGTTTGATAAGATGTCACTGAGAAAATGAGGTTATATGGGATGCATTTGGGTGCTTTGCTATTTAACTCAGTGCACAGAAGGAACTGTCGAATGCACTGTCAAGAGCAGTCGAATGAAAAGGTTCAAGGTGTTAAAGGAAAGAGCTAGTACAGAACTAGGTTGGTATAAGGAGAAGGGAGCCTCCCAAGCTGTATCTCTGACAGCAGTCTTACTCAACTTGCCTCATTTGAGGCTCTGTGCTCAAAAAAGCTCTGTCATTGTGACTATAGTGTCCTTTCTCAAAGGACTGACATGCCCAGGAATGCACAAAACTAGAGGGGAGACAGCTTGTATTCCTGTGGCAGAAAGATTTTGATGAATTGGAGCACTTACAAGATGCACAGAATTTTTAAAGCTTTATATCGTAGCTCATTTGCCTCTGCCATAGCATGGATGGCAGCAGAACTGGGAGCCGTGGGTAGCATGAGAAACCTGGGCTGTCTCTGCTTTGTTCCAGAGATGAGCTTTTTCCTCACTGTGAGGGATTTTAGTTACTTTTCAAATGAAATTTTCCTGTTCTAGTGACTGTTTGCCCCTGTGATATCCCAGCAGTGTCTGGAAGGGTCAAATAATGTGTTTTATCTGCTTGAGTTTAAGCCAGTAACACTCTCTGAGGTAAGACAGAGTGGACTACGCTCTGTGAGTTGGACCCATCTCCTTTTTGGCTTATGCTAGGCTCATTTTTTCTGGTCAAGATTGTCTTCATGCCCCATCATTGAGAAGGGTACCAGCTCTTCTTAATGAAAATGACGGTAGAAGTCTCTCAAGAAAAGATCACTTGATATTGAGATCTGTACCCAGTCTTCCTTTTTTTCAGAAAAGCTTGTTGAGGAAATTGGGGCAGGAGCATGGAGTTCTCAGATTTCCTTGATTCTAATCAATCAGGTTTTAGGCTTAGGTGTGGCATTGGAAAAATGTGCCATTAGTATTGGTTGAGATGTGAGATGGCTTCTGTCCCTAGCATGAGTGGCTCTGCCTCTTTATTTGAGAAATCCCAGATGAGTAATTTCCTTCAACAGCTATCTATCCCAAGATCTCTTATGGTGGAATGCCACAAGCTACTACTGTCTTCTCAGCGCTTCTGTACAATGTATGGATCAGCAGGCCACTAGGAGGGTCGTAAGGAGACATGAGTTCAGTGTGCTAATGGTCCTAGCTCTGCATTGCTGGCACGGTTGATACACTGGAATGGGCGACCCAATAGTTGCACGTGGTTGAGGCTTGGAGGATGGCAAGCTGGCTTAGACTCCACTGTAAATATCTCATATTTGTTTGCCCAATTAAGGGAGCATGGCTGCTAATTGTAATACAAGTTCATAATTTAGGGGTCTTATTAGATACTTGGTGACTCAGGTAGGAGCTGTGGCCAAGAACTTTTCTTCCATCATTTTCTGTACGACTGTTTCTTTCTAATGTGCACCTTGCTACAATTATTCATGCCTTTGTCACCTTTTGACTAGGCTGCACTTATGTGCTGTATGTGGAACATCTAGGAACTGATTCTCATGCAGAATGTTGGTGACCATGTATCCAGCAGTGTGTCATACAGTGTTATATACTAGCGCTCTTCAGTCTGCACTGGCTGCCTGGACACTTCTGGGTGCAGTTTAAGATATTGGCTTTAACCTAGAAGTCTCTAAATGACTTGGGAAGTACAGAAGATGCATCCCCTTCCCATATGATCCCATTACCTTGGTGCTCAATGGAGATGGATGAGCTGGATATCCTGGTTTGTGAATGAGTGTGCTCCGGGTATGTTATTTGCCAGGAGGGTTCTTTGAATTCACTTTCCGCTGCCCTCCATTGATTTGACGGAGTCCAGATTTGGTCACCTTCTGTCCTCCCCAGAACTCATATTTTCTTTTGGGTGTATTGAGGGACATAGATGTGTCATGGTTATGGTTGTTGGTGATGGTGAATGAGGATCATTATAGTGGTCAGGATTACCGTGTTGTTGTATGGGAAATTCAGTTGTGTTTTTATTCGTTGGCGTGTTTTTTTCCTATGAAATGCTAAAAGGGAAACAAATGTCAGGATAAAGGATGTAAACATTTGGTTGATTTGAGAAAGATGGAGTTAAGTAGCCTGCCTAGATTAAGTTTACATACCCAGGGCTACCTTTCAACTTCAGAATGGAGGAAAAAATACCTGCCAGGATTTCATACAAAACAGTGTAATCATGTACAGTACATGAGCATTCCAGATTTCCCTTCAGTCATAGGCCAGACAAGTACTGAGTTTGATTTTTTTCTGGAGGTTAATTCTGTAGCTCCATGAGTAATCAGTATTGATACTGAGTGATTGGGGCAAGGGAGAGATCAAGATTTGCAATATGTCATGTTATAGATCCAACGGAAACAAGATAAATGCTTAGATAGTTTCATTTTTCTCTTTCACTTAAAAATTTGGAACATTTTTTTTAAATACTTTGCTTTTTAACACAAAAAACGGAAGCCATTCAAATTCTGACGTTATTTCATGGCTAACTAGAAAATAGTATTTGTGTTCCTATTTGAAGTCAGTGACAGTAACTTATATTCTGATACCCATCATCATGATCAGGTCCAGTAAATAACTGCACTTTAAGAAATAATCAATTTAGAGCTACCTATGTAAGCCTCAACTTCTGTGAATTTATGTTAAAAATATGCAATGATTTTATGCAGCTGGCATTCCTATTCTGTTCCCAGCACAACGCTCACAGATGTTGGAAAGGGTCCAAACTTACTTTTCTCCTGTGAATTGTCTTGCTGAACATTTAAATGACAGAGAACACAAACTATCTGCCAGAGCTTGCTCCTTTCTTGGTTGTGTCTTGAGTTGCAGTCTAGGGATGCCATTCTGTCCCTCTGCCCACTTCATTTTGCATCAGAAACACAAACTGGAGCTAAGGGACCTATCTGGTCAGATCAGCAGCATGAGTCAGCAGAACATCTCTGTGCAGTATCTTACAACTTGACAGGTTTTGATAACCATGTGTTTACCATAATTTGCAAGGACCTCTGCTTTGTTGTCCTCCATTCAAACATTAGACTCTGTAATAATTAATAATCTTAACATCCATTTAATCATTTCCTTAATACCAGACTAAACCTTTAATGGATAATAAGAAATTAATTTATCTAGCTGGTTCCTGCTGGACTGATGTGTACATTATTGTAGCCTGCTGTTGTAAATGGTTTTAAATTGAGAATGCATAATGGAAGTTAATGTTAGATATAAATAACGTTTTTCACTTTTTAAAAATGAGTATGTGGGAAAATAGCTGTTCTCCTTGGAAAGTCTGTGGGTGGGAAAGTATAAAAAGTTAACATTGTTGAAGAGGTGGTGATGATGTGCAGTATGAAGATGAACTGGGAGACTAGATGACTTGGATGAAAGTCATCACCATCACAACTAACAGTAATCAGGAACTCTGGTATTGGCAGTGAATCTTGACAGAGAGAGCTGAAAGGGTATGAGGACTGAACCCCTTCTCATCCATGTTTGGTGAACTCAGTTGGGCAAACTTGCACAGCTACTTCCCAAGAACTTGGCTCTCTTCTGTGGCAAGGCAGAGGACTTTGAAATCCCCAAGCAATAATCTGGCATGTTGCATGAACACTGCATGCATACAGCAAATAATTGTTTAAATTGTGGTTTTACATGAGATGAACTATTTTAGGGCTATTCTGTTCTGATTTCTTCAGACCACTTTATTAAAGGAAATGTACAGTAGGAGTTTTTTATATGGATGGAAAGAACAGCAATGGCTTTATAAAGAGTTAGGTGTTCGAGAAATGTCATCTGTTTATACTGGGTGCTATATTTTCTATGACTACCATACAAGGGTGTTTTTAAGGTGAAGTAGTTGGCTTAATATACAGTAGAAACACCAGGTACTGTGTGGATGGAATCCTGGATTCTGTAAGTCAGGGGAACTCTTAGGCAAGAGAGACAGAGCTTAAAAGTTCTCAGCAATGGCAACTGCTAGACAGTGGGAAGGCCTGGTAAAGGAATTCTAAAGTGAGCTTGCTCCAGTCTTCCAGGATGGAGGCATAGAGCCATAGGGACGCGAGGCCTGGGAGCAGTATAATGGGACAAAACAGGTTTTCCTAACACGAGGGGATCTACAGAGATTATGAGCATGGGCCAAAAATTTCAAAATGGGATTCAAATTGGAAAAAATCAACACTTGGACAACTAGAGAAAAACAGCTGGAAACAATGAGGAAGAGAAATCAGGGAAACAGTAACTCTGGAAGGGATTCATGGTTGAGAATGGTGAGGATGCAAGTTCACTGCTCTATGGTATCTAAAAAAAACCAATGCAGTTTCGGTGTGTATGTCCAGAGGCATTACCTTGTATATCGATGAGGTAAGAGATCTTCTCTACTTCTAGTTACCAGATCAGGAATATTGCATTCTGCCTCAGCCCTTTATAACAGTGAAGTTGACAAATGGGAAAGAGATCAGAAAAAAAAAGTAACAAGAGGGTTGAGGGATTGACTTATGAGGGAAGATTGAAAGAGCTGAATATGGATAGCTTGGCTAAAAGATGACAAATGGGGTGGTTGGGATATAAATCTACAAATATCTGAAGGGAGTAAACACCAAGGCTGGGAAGAATTATTTAGAGTGATACAATGGTGTGTAAATAGAAGTAATGGTATGGAATTTGAGAGAGGGCAAATTTCAGCTGAATAATGGGAGAAGCTTCATGACAGCATGATGTATGGGGCCATGGATAATCTCTCTCAGGAAGTGATGGAAGCTCCATTGCTTGGGTCTTTTTAACTTGGGGCCAGATCCTGTTTGCTGTGAAACTAGTGTTTTCACCATCTTTTATTGATACAGTCATATAGTTCCTTTCCCCTTTTATATGTTTAACACACTGATATACAAACTATACACTGAAATCTCTTTACCCATCATTGAACACATCCACCTGTGAGGTGAAATGCAGAGACTACTAACAATACAACACTTGAGGAGAGGAAGTGAATAATACTGTGCCCAACTGCATTGGAATTTAGCCAAGACACTCCTGCTCTTATGAAAAGTTACATTGGATCTGTACTAACCACAGTGATCTGGATCTCTCTTTTTACATCTCATACTTCTGCCCATTGGGGCATTCTATTGTTACCATTTTGGGCTTAGTTCAGTTGTGGTCTTTGGAACAAAGAGACATCAAAATTCTGCGTCAGCTCTGTGTTCAGAACACAAAATCTTCCAATTTGCTTCAAAGAAATCATTGCCGTCATTGATGCATATGGTCTGTAGTCTTTTTATATCTCCAATACTGTATCTTAACTTTTTCTTTAGAAACTCCCATTTCTTTTTCTGCCTTTCACTTCACTTGAAATGCAAACTACGGTCAAAGGATCACTTTCCTACTGGTGGAATGTACTGCATTGTCTGTCATTTTAAAATATTCTTTGCACAGGATGAGGAAGACTTGATTTCTTTACTCTTTAAGCCTAAGAATGACTCTCTTCGAATGCCCTTTGCTTTTCCTTATCCTGAAAGTCTTAATTAGAAAATTAGGCAAAATAGCCATGTAAATCATGTAGTAGCATCTTGACTAAAATAGCAGTTTATCTTCTTTGTGTGGCGTGGATGGCAGAGATTCGTGTAATTAGAGAAACGAATGCTGTTATAGCACTTAACATATACCAGTAATTCAGCAGCTTCATTGAAAGAGGGGGGACAACAAACTATTGGATTGCTCAGAGCACAAATTAGACCATAACTAAAACTGTCTTGAATAATACTTCTTAAATATGTTGTGTACATCAGTGCAATGCACTATGATCCCAGTCAAAGTTGTGAATTTATATGCCTTTTGAGATGAAGGGGAAGAACTGATGAAGAATATAATCTTTTTTAGCTTCTGAGGCCATTGTTGAAAGCCACATTTGTGCAACTGTGGGTCACTGATGGAAATGAGGGAGTTAGGGTGGCATCAGAGCTGTTTCCTGTTCTGAAGCTTTGCTCATAACAAAGAACCTTGCTGCTGATTCCCCAATATATATACAGATCTTCAGAGAATTGGAGTCTAATGAGTAAGAAGGCATGTTCCAATCATACTTGGCTGACAAAGAAAATGAGACTAATGAAGAAGTGGTAAAACTGCTGCACCTAGTGGTCAAGTTGCTATCCGCCGTTACTGAAAGTCCATGCAAATCCCATGAGTCAAAAGCGTCTTTGATAAAGCCTAATGGTAAGGAACATGCTGATATAAATATACACATGCATGGATATATATCTGTGGAGAAGGGACTTCCCTCAGATTTCCTCAGGGTGAAGGCAAATATGCATTGTACATTGACCTAAAGCATGCCTTATTGGTTATCCCTGTTTGGCTGCTGATATAATAAATTAGTAGTTACATTTTTTGTGTCATTTCCCCCCTGGCAACTAGAAAGGGAGCTCAGAAGGAAAAGGACTGCAGTTGTCCACAGCCTTTGCTGCTCCTAAATGTAAATGTTCAAGGTTCACTCTCAAAGAATTGCCTTGACTAATGAACAGATTCTGATATTAAATGAATGAGCACTCAAAGCCAGGGGCCTGGGAGTCTTGTGGAGAAGACACCTTTCCCCAACCTCTCTCCTTTACACCATGTGGTAAAAAATTCCATCCTTCTTACATATTTGAATACGCCCTACTGCCATCCTCTGTCATCCAGGTTGGCCATAATCTAATGGCTTTGTTTGTGATGATGATTTCCTCTAGTGACTGGCCCAAAGGGCATAAAAGCCCTACTGCTGCTGACGTCTAATGGAAGCTCTTTATTAGTTCAAGTGGCAGAGATCTGTGCTTTTGGAGGTGGAAGACTAAGGTCCTAGTCCTCATTTCTGTGTGTGTGATTTAAGAGATTGATTATGCTTTAGTGCTTGTGTTTTCTTGAGCCAAGGTATTAATTGCTCAACAGGTACCTCTTACCACCACTTGCTGTTATTGCAGCCCTGGCCTCTTCTACCAGTCAGGGTAGGACTGAGACCCTGCACACTCCTTTTGAGATGGTCTTTTCTGCTGTTCCAATAAGCCACTCTACAAATAAACCAGTCTGGAAAAAAACAGCGTAAATGCCACTATGTCTGAGCGTCGTAGGTTTTCGATGCTATTGATGAAGATTTTTAAAAGCTGTGGTGTGGGGACAGGCTCCGGCAATTGTTATGTTGTTAATTTTCCTTAGCAGACTTTAAAGGCTGTAGTATCAGCAGGGCAAACGTCACCAAAACAATCATGCTCAATGGCAGTAGATTTTACGGTCCTACCTACTCTCATCCCAGCGCATCAAGGACTTCATTAATGCTGTTAACTATGTAACTCTTTTCCACACATAGGCATCCTCCCTCTTTACATCCCGAAAGTCTATCACGTCATCTGGCCCATGCCCTTGCAATGCAAGGTCATTTCCAACAAATACATTGGGAATAAATGTCTATAACAATTAGAGGATGTTCATTGGCTTTTTGTGGAAACTCTTGCATGAGAATGGCCATACTGGGTCAGATTAATGGTCCATCTAGCTCAGTATCCTGTTTTCCAACAGTGGCCAGTGCCAGTTTCTTCAGAGGGAGTGAATAGAACAGGTAATCATCAAGTGATCCATCTTATCGGCCATTCCCAGCCTCTGGCAAACAGCAATCCCTGCCTTGAAACTTATGAATTGAGTTCCTGTTAGTGTTCTTCGGTTCTCTCTGCACATCTACAAACTAGTAAGAGGAGGATTCTAAAGATCGTCTCTAGGGTTAAAATACATTTGAAAAAATGGTGAATTCTTAATAATGCATGTGCCGTCCTATATGACAGAAAATTCAAATGAACTTAAAATTCTATTTTACAGAGTTTCTGCTTAGAAATGGATCCAAGCTTTTGAACCCTCCAGAAGTTCCTGGGTGTTGGCTAGGGCTTGCCTCTTCTTATTAACTGTAATGATGATTTTTTAAATATACATATACAATGAGGCACCACTCGAAAAGATCTGAAAGAAGACAAGTCTGGGCTTTAAAAAAAAACCTTAGGAGCAGGTTTTTGGCAGCCCTTATTCCATAAGTTGGATTCTGTCTACAAAAGCAACTTTTATTAATAGTAAGAGTAAAAACAGTTCTGGCTTGCTGCAGCTTATTCCTTGCACTATCTGCTTAGTTCAGGTGAGATAAGCTGTTATCCACATGATAATATCTAGTTTCCTAATCACTTTCATGTACCGTTTTCACAGGAAAAACCAAACCATTAATATAAAACGCTCTGTGTGTGTGTTTTATGATCCTCGTGCTTAGTGAATATTTAGGGGGGTCTGTCAACATGTCCTTACTCTGCCTGAAAAGCTATAGAATATAGAACTAACTGAACCTCAGAAAAATAGAGTTAAAGCATTGTGAAGTTGTTTTGTACTTCTCCTAGTAAAAACAAGGTGAGGGATTGGTGATGGCTATGGAGACTCTCCCATTATGTTCCCAGTTCAAAGCTGGCCCAGTAGTCAGTAATGACTGAGGTTGCTAGTATCTGATGGTTGTTTGCCTGACTTAGTAAAACTTACGCAGCACTTTTCACGCAGACCACGCCAAACTCTTTAAAAAAGGAGGCTAGGGATTATTCTCCCCAATTCACAGATGGGGAAGCTGAGACCCAAAAAAGCAAAATGGAAGGACAAGGTCATGGAGCCAGCCCAAAGGTAGACCTGAGAATAGTGCGTGGATATCCTTTCTCCCTGCCCAGTGTTCTAACCAACAGATCACTGTCTATGGCACTATGTGAACTGAATCAGACCAATTTACTAAGAGACTGGTGTCCTCATATATGGGCCAATATTCCGTCAAGTACTGATTGCCTTTTTCATTGGCCATCTCATAGGAGAGGGCAGGAAACTGAATGGCCGTGAGTCCAAGCTACCCTCTGGACCTTTAGAGGTGGAACCACTATGTCAGAGTCCAGAAACATGGGAAGGACAGTGCGCTATCTGTGCTATGGACACATAGAAGAGTTCCAGAGCTACGGAACCGGCATCTTCTGCATAATATTCTCTTAGAAACGTAAGGGGAATGAAATAATTAACAGCCTACCAGCCTCCCCAAATTAATCTTTTCTTGCACGTTCTTAACCAATTCCTGCTTCTTCATTATGACTTGTATCTTTAAAATCCTGGGATTAATGAGATTGAGAGCCGTGTGTGGGAGAGGGGGACAAATATCAGAGAAACTGAACATGGGTGTTAAACTGACATGTGTCAAGCCAGTGTCTATTCACTATGGATTGATGTTGTAACTTTTAATCATGTTGAGTAGCGTTTACTCACTGGGACTACTCATGAGTAAGTGCTGCTTGGCATGAGGAAGCATTGCAGAAGCAGGCCCCAAAGAAGTAGTTCAGACACTGAAGTGTGCTGTGTCCCCAAACTTTCCTGTTATGAATAACATTTTTCTAGCTGAGGTTTTGCAGCTATGAAGTCTAAAGCCAGCTTAAGAAAACTTTATGATGCGAAAATTAAGTTTTCCTTCAGAAGCTGCAGTTTGCCAAAACAACAGTGCACATTCCAATGGGATTGCAACTTGGCAGGGTCTGAGGATTTCTTCTCTCTCTTTGAATATCTGAAGAAAATGGAAAACTGGCGTCTGAGCGCTACATGGTTTTCTACACATCCTTCTCAACGGCTGGGATAAACTACCCTGCTTTATCACACATTTCCCTTGTTTTATGAAGCACCGCCTACTCTCTGGCAAGTTCGCATACAGGATTCTTCACTTTCTGGAATCTCCAAGGTTTAGTGAAGACTAGGAGAAGGGTTTTAAAGGGACTTGTCCAAGGATAATGTGCATCTCAAATTTAGTTGTCTGATAAGATTGTAGTTAGAGAGCTTGGCTCTCTACATTTATATTTATGTGTTTATATAAATAAAATACAAACACAGTATATGACAACTACTATCTTGTAAGTAGTGTAGTTGTAGCTATGTCGGTTCCAGGATATTAGAGAGACAAGGTGGGGGAGGTAATATCTTTTATTGGACCAACTTCTGTTGGTGAGAGAGAGGGGCTTGCTAACTACTATCTTGGCAGACAACTGAGTTTGAGATCCACGTTGTCCTTCTATTTCTGTGAATTTGAGGTCCACATTAAAACTTCTGTTGGTGAGAGAGGGGTAAGAAGCACACAGTCCAAGTGGAGGTACCTGGCAATTTTGTGCATTTGTAGGGCCAAGACCCCTAGACGTTTTGTGTGAGCATGACAAGAGGCACTCTTCAACAAATGTGGCTAGTGATACCCCTGAATGCCGTTGTCCTGATGTGTGTGGGTAGCAAGTGCCTAGACACCACACATCTAGGACCCCTATTGTTGCATTTCTAGCCTCCCATACTGGAAGCCGCCTTATACCAGACTGAATATGGCAGCACCTAGAGATGGGGTAGAAAGCTCTCTCTTCTTATCTCTTCTGGCTTTAGCCAGGATGAGGCAGATTTTAGCCCATAATTAGCAGGGTACACTTTTCTTGAAGTGCAGAATGGATGGAAATGGCTCTGCAAGGCCACTGGAGGAATTCAACAAGGAAGTAGGGGAGAAAAATCATCCAATTGTTCCACTCCTCACTGGAGCTTAGAAGAAAACTGAGCTGACAGACCATTCCTTAATGGGGCATGGAAACCAGTGAAAGCACAAGAGATGTTTGAGTTGGTCTCTTTTTGTTTTTGCTGACAATTTTAGATCTCCTTCCCCACTACACAGTAGGGCCTCACTAATTCACACCAATGTCTAGAAGACCTGCTGCAAATGACTTCGTTTTTGTCAATTAGCAATTGAGCCCACATGCGTAATAAAACAAAAAGTGAGAATACTGCATCACCTAATATATTTGGGTCCTGTATTTGACAAGTGTAGGTAGTTTGTAATGAGTAATTATTTCCTTATGTAGTAGTAAACGTTCTGTTGTCTATTTTGGAAAACATTGTCTTAGTAATAGCCGCCATCAGACCTGCACTCTATTAAATGTTTGCTAAGAAGTAGAAAGAAACTACTTTTCTGTACATGTGTGAATTATGGGCTGTGTGGATCAGTGAAGTGCAAATTAGCGAGGTTCTACTGTACCATCATACTCACTACGGAAAGAGTTCAGAAGTTCACTGCTTGGGTGGAAGGGGGAAAAAAAAAAGGATTGCATTGACTTATTTGTGCTGTTATTAAGACTGTCTGGAGCTGAATAACCCCTCGTGAACTTGTATCCTCCATCCCAGCTGCAGCTCTTCACTCCAACAAAGACCAGTCACTAAATCCAGGAAATGGAATGATATGTGGGTGAGTTAATGACTCCAGACTCACACCCTTTCTACTGTCCTGAGGGGATGTGACTCCTGCAATATTTTGAAACCCTTGCAATTCACCTGCAAATAAAATGAGATATGTACGTGTCTGTGTAAAAATACACCTCTGCCTTTTCCATCCAGAGGAAATTGCTCTCTCCATCAAGTTTTTCCAAGGCATAGCCTTTTAGAAACCACGCTCTACAAATTTAGCTATTACGGAATTTTTATTCTTTTGATACTTACTCAACTTCCATGCTCAAAAGGGGCCGCTGTATATTTTCCTGAAGCCTGTATTTACAGTCCTAAATGATGATGATTGCACACATGGTAAAGGGAAGAAATATCACTTTTCAATAACATTTCACTTGAAAACATTGAAATTTACCTGAAACACCACTGGTATATTTCCTCCTCTTTGATTATTCTGCTTCAAATATTTGACCACTGGCTGTCTCCTTGCCATCCAAATCCTGTTTTTGGTGCTGATCATTTGTTATTTATGCTAAAATGGGTGGTGGAGTGGTTTGCAGAGAAAGAAAGGGGATTTAATGGTTCATACCTTTTGCCAAATACATATTTCAGGACTTTATAATAATAATCCACACAGTAGTTCCAAATGTAGATCTTAAAGAATGTTACAAAAGGGTGTAAGCCTCAAAATCCCATTTTACTGGTGAAGAAACTGAAGTATCAAGAAACTGATTCAGTTAAGGCTACTTATCAAGTCTGTGCCAAGGACACCTACCTCCCACTCAGTCTACTATTCACACCACCTCTGCGTGTAGACTATATCCATTAATTTGAGACAGAGCACTAGCTTAAAGTGTATAGAAAGCAATTTAGCAATCAACAATTTTGTTTTGTAGTCAGACTGAACTGTTCACATGAGAAAATATACTCAGGAATTTATTGTGGTTTGGAGGGAGAAGTAAATTGCAATCTGTGAAATTAAGAAAGCCCTTCAGCCTTTAAGCTCAGTGAGGGGCGAAACTCAGATGTATAGATCAGCCAAAGCAACAAAATTCCTATCTGGATTTTGAATACCCCAGGTTAGTGGTTGGGCCTGTTATATAGATAGAGGTATTTGCACCTGCTTTCAGGTCCATGCAATATTGCCAGTTCTCTCAATTTTATCCTGCGCCTCATAATGAGACTTTGGCTCCTGGAGTCATGTTATTTTGTGTGAACTTCAGCAATTATTATAGAAAATCAAGTTTCTAGCCCTTGTGGTTGCAGAGAAAAGCTTGAAAAGTGGCCCAAGTGACCTTAAAGGCTACAATACCAGAAGGCAAATACCCAAACCTTGTTGTTTGAAAAAATCTCATGATTTTAAGCCAATCTCATGATTTTGGGGGGCCTGATTCCTGTTTTTTAAGGGTTGGAGTTGACAGTACCATTCGTGTACAAACTTAAAACTCAGCCTGGGTTTGTTGATGGTGTGGAATAGAATGCAGACTTTCAAGGAAACCATAGCAACAGCTGTTTCCTGCAGTTTCCTGCAAAATTCATGGTTTTGCTGCAAGTGCATGGATTCAACCAACATTTACTTCATCAGTGGGGTCATTTAAATATGGAATTCTCTTCACCATGCCGCACAAACTACTAAGTTTACCACGAGAGTCCTGTAGCACCTTAAAGACTAACAAATTTCTGCAGACATAAGGTTTTGTGGGCTGCAGCCCACTTCGTCAGATGCATGAAGTGGAAATCACAGATAAGAGGTATATATATACATCCAAGGGTAAGAAATAGAACAATGGAGAGGTCAAGTGCTAACAAAGTCAATTCAGTGAGGGAAGATGAGGCCTATTCACAACCGTTGATCAGAAGGTGAGAATGTGTGAACAGTGACAATTACTTTTTGTAACGAGATATGTCTTCAAACTGTCCAAATTTCCTACTTTCCACATAAATCTTCCCTTCTCTGAATTGTTGTCCCAAGTCATTTATTAAGGGCCAGGTTTTACCACCCTTGTTCACTCGATCCTGTAAGAAATTAGTGGGACTGTTCAGAGTAAGGGACTCCTCAGAGTACGCTTGGCTGAGGCTGGGATTTGGACTGTAAACTCTTCAGGACTCAGAAATGTGCCTTTCTGTGTTTGTGAAGCACCACGGGAACACTGTGCAAGTGCTTGTGACGTCTTTAGTCCTATTGTGGAGGCTTGTGTCTTTCCTAAAACTCAAGCAGATAGGGGCTGTGAGGGGGAGAACCCTGTAAAGCACAAGTAATGAAGATGATGATAAAGGAATTATGGGTGAATTACTGGCATAATGAATGCCTTCATTGCTTTTTCATATGAAACTCCCTCCACAGTGTTTGCACTTTAACTGAAAAACAAGACTCACAGGTTGAAAAAATAGGTAAAAGTTGGTAAAGAAAGGTGAAAGCTGATTGCTCTCTTGACAGATGCTTTGCACATCTCCTGATCTCTTCGCTGCCTGCTGTCTGTCTCAAGCAATTTCCTGATGGCTTACCATTGGAAGGCATAGGAGTCTTATGCTTACCTCCCTGTGGGCTTGATTCTATCCCTTTTGAATTCAATGGCAAAACTCTCCTGGACTTTAGTGGGAGAAGGCTTGAACCCCCAAATGACCGATTGTGAAATTATTGCAAAGCCTCCAATGCAGATTCCAGCCTTTTAAAGGTCCCATTTAAGAAGACGCATTAAGCTGGAGCCACTGGCAAGTGGTCCAGAACATTGATGGACACCGCCATCCCTTCCTCAGGCAGTCGTTAGAACATCTACAGTGATATTAGGTTGAATAATAATGTTTTTAAAGGCAGACAAACACCCTTATGTGTCAGGGCATAAATCAGCCACTAACTGATGGGGATTAGGTTATTCCATAGCTGTCCATCACAAAACTTCTTGTATCTTCCTCTGAAGTATCAGCTGCAGTGGTCTGTGGGCCTGGTCCACCTCCCTGCTGGAAGCAAAGGAAAATCTTCCCATTGATTTTAATGGAAGTTGGATCAGGGCCTATAAGTGGCAGGGTATTAGAGTAAGTGGACTGCTGGCCTGACCCAGTCTGGCAATTCCAGTGTCAAGTGCTAATCATGGTAATCCATATTGAAAAGAGATGAATTGTTTCCAGAGAACAAAAGCCCCAAACCTGCGGAGCTACGTGTTGGCTGGGTTGTATACAGAAGACAAATAACCAAACAAAATAGCTTCATGAGATACAAGCCTTTCGCACTTGGCTTTTGTGTCACGCAAATGGGGTCTAATTGTACCACTGGAAAAGCTGCTAAAGTTCATTTTAATATTTTTTTTAAATGAATTAATAAAATTGTTTTAAAAAAAAGAGGAAAAAAGCCCACTGGGTGAAACCCCCTTCGTATCCTCACACATCAATTTTTTTATAACATTAAAAAAATTAATTTAAATTGCCACTTTCTTGAAAATGAGGTGTAAATCTTGATGATTACATTATTTAATTTCCCAACTGGATATGAAATTAAGGAAACTGTAATTGTTTGACCTCTCCTCTGACATCAGGGAGTCTAGGTATTATTTTTTTACAAGAATGCAACAATATAAGAGTGATGGTTTCCCTGCGGGGCTTTATTCCTTTCAATACACAATTTAATGAACTAAACTATACCTCCTCTTTCCAGTGTTTTTGGATGACATGATGACCTGCACTGGGTTGAGCTGGGGTTTTCTCCTAGTTAAATTATATGATGGATCTCAAAACTGCTACGTCCTGGTGGATTTCATTTACTTACAAAGAGACATTGACTAAGTGGACCCCTTTGGATACTGAAGGAACTTTTGCGCTCACTTAGTTTACAAGGGTTTCATCACTGTATATTACTAAGGTGCTCTCTCAGAGACGCATAGTGCCAAAATGTCTTGCTTTTTGAGCCCTGATCCCTTTGATCCAGCAAATTTTCCAAATACAGCAAAAAGAACTGAGCAAGTAAACTCCTTTTCATCCTCCCTTCTTCCCTGCGTCCTTTGTTACTGAAGAAGGCTGCAAATTTGGAATTATAAAAAAAATCTTTTTTGGTAAATCCTCCAACTCACCAATTGATAGTGATAGGATCAAGTGAGAAATTGCGTAGGGCTCCTAGGTGCAATGGTGATACAAATAATAATAATTAATAGATGCATCACGTAGGAAAGTACTCACTATTATGGGTACAGTTTTTAGAGCTGATTGCGGCGCAGATTTCCTCTAAATCAGCTTGGAACTTACTAGGAGCCAGTCTGGGGCCTGTCAGATGAGGTGGCAAATGACCCTTTTATACATTGTAAACTCATTCAATTGCACTGAATGTGAGGACCCTCTTCACTGATCCAATAAATCTTTATCAACCATTGTCATGCAAACAGTAAAGGCTCGATAAGTGATGTCCCTGGGCTATGTACGTCTGATCATTTATGTACATGGCCATGTGGAATAGCTCAGGTTCTTTTAAACAGCTATTTTGGCACAGTTGTCAAGATAAAATTCAGGTTAAAGGATGCACCAAGTCCAAGGCCTCATGTTGAGAAAATGATACATAGCTGCAGAGTTTAGAGGAGACTTTTTGCCTTGAAGTTGCCACTTCCTAATGGCGTTTTCAAAGGGTAAGAATGACGGTATAGCTAGTAAAGCACTAGTGGTGAAAGATGCTGCAATATAGAGTAGAAAAATAGCTTTAAGATCAACCTCAGGAGTTCTACCTGCTTGAGAGCCAATGATTTTTCTGACTAGCTTGAGGGTAGCTTTGATTGCTTGTCCTGCCTTTATTGCTCAAAGATAAATTTGCAGACTTACGCACGCTCTTAACAGTCTGATAAAACTGTGCATGTTTAGCTCAAAATGAAGAGGTTAATAGGGGAGCCATGTTGATACTGTCTTGTCCCTTGGCAATATGTTAGGTTTTATAGTCTGCTGCCACCTAAAAGGAATGCTAAATCATAGAATCATAGCATATTAGAGTTGGAAGGGACCTCAGGAGGTCATCTAGTCCAACCCCCTGCTCAAAGCTGGACCAACCTCAGTTAAATAATCCCAGCGAGGGTTTTGTCAAGCTGCAGCTTAAAAACCTCTACAGATGGAGATGCCACCACCTCCCTAGGTAACCCATTCCAGTGCTTCACCACCCTCCGAGTGAAAAACTTTTTCCTAATGTCCAACCTAGACCTCCCCCACTGCTACTTGAGACCAATGCTCCTTGTTCTGTCATCTGCCACCACTGAGAACAGCCTAGCTCCATCCTCCCTGGAACCCCCTTTCAGGCATTTAAAGGCTGCTATCAAATGCCCCCTCAGTCTTCTCTTCTGCAGACTAAACAAGCCTAGTTCCCTCAGCCTCTCCTCATAAGTCTTGTGCTCCAGCCCCCTTAATCATATACTTACTTAGCACTTTTCAAAGAGCTTTTCTAACTAGCTTAATGTTCACAACAGCCTTGGGAGGTAGGTAAGTGTTAGCCCCATTTTACAAATAAGAAAACTGAGACTCAGAGAAGGATAAGTGATTTCCCCAAAGCTACAGCGGAAAATCAGTGTCCGAACCAGAATTAGAACTCAAGAGAAGCTCTGGGTCTCATGTTCCATCCACTAGAAGCTCACTCACCTCTTGTCCTGTCAATTACACAGCACTGTGAGGTCATAAAAAGTAAAAGCCTTGGAAGCGTTCATATTTATCATTGATTAGATCAGTCTGAAAAGTGGTGGTGAATTTATTATAGAGAGTTCACCACTAAAGTGAAAGGGACATTATTGTTATGAATGCGATCCTACCTTTCAATGCATCTTCCACATTGTTCCACCTTCTTGCTTCTAAAAGGATGAATTTTTCAGTCCACTTATGTGGCACAAAGTAAACCTAAAGCTGCTGAAGATTGCCACTGGAGAATTTATGCTACATGGGGTAAATAATCTCTGTTGGTGAAAGACGCTCTGCTACCTTCTGCCTCAACTCTGCTGCTGAAAACTGCCTTCCTGGCATAAAGTCAGGATGGAGGCATGATTGAGCAAGGCTGTGCTATGCACAGATTCTCCACTGGAGTAAGAGCACTGGGTGGTGTAAATTAAAGCTATTCCTGCTATAGTTGAACTTGAGCCAGGCTGGGCAACTGAGGCGCAGGCTGCTGTGACCAGCTCTAGGCAGCAGAGTTCTGGCACAGTGGAGAATCAAACCCTTTGTATTTGACCATCCAGACCTAACGTAGTGTCACTGTCGTCATCAGATACGGTTGACACACGTTTAAATGATGTAGTTTGCTGCTTTGAAAACGAATGGAAGTGTATGCTTGGACTGGATTACTCTCTCTCTCTGCTTCTGTAGAGTTCCCCAGCATCCATTTCCCCACATTTACACACAGCCGACATATGGACTACAAGGGTGAATTGATTGCGTGTGTAATCTCTAAAAAACACACCTGTAGCTGTTTTGTATCCCATATAATTCATTACTGAGTGATGCTTCCTGCCCTGTCATCTTCACTCCTAGATGAATGAATTGCCAAGATAAATCAGCTTACTGCTGAACTGAAGTGGTGGTTCATGTTTAGCTTTGGGTCCTGCGCAAGTCGTGCAGAAACCTATTTATATTGGGAAGACTGGGTGTACGCTGGAGGTTTCAGTTCTTTTGATATTTGATCCATTCACAGCACGCATGTTCTGCCTCAGCTTTATTTTCCCTTACTGAGGCATAGATCTTGCATGAATCACTGAGTCTTTGCAGACACTGAAATGTGCAAAGGTATTTGTGCTGAAATCTCAACAGGCTGTAATTAATCTGTAGACGAAAGGAAATGTTTTCATGACAGCTAAATGAAGATCGAATAATGCGATGTGATGAAACATATGCTCAGCAGTATGATTCGAAACCAGAAGTTTATGTGAATTTAGCATTAAAGGTGAGCTGAAAAGCATTTTACACAAAAACTACCACAAGAATCCAAGTCAGTAACAAACTGAAAATATGTAGGTGAAAAATTGCAAATAATTGTACATTACAAGATAGAGATGGTCAGAAAAGTGAGCATAGCAATTAAAATTGACACTCTTATTTGCTTCTTGAACATCGTTATGGAACAAAAATACATGTACATTGTATATAAATGCTATCTACATATATGGGGATATGTTTTACGTATTGGACCTATAAGAACATAGGTTGATTCAGGCCCTGAACAAGCCATCTGAGTTTCAGGTTTGTTTTGTGAAATTCAGGTGGGAAGCAGGTAATAACTTAAACATTTACTTGTAGATTAATTTTTGGAGAGGTGGCTTCTTTAAGTAGTTCATTTTATTTAGAAGTTGATCATTTCTGTAAGGAGCTGAAGATATATTTCTATTTCACGTTTCAGCTTGTTCATCATCAGTTGCATCTTTGATGCAGGTTCTGTCATGTTGTTTCATTTGGAGCTGACGCTAAGTTGTTAGAAAGGAGACCTCTGTACAGCCATAACGGGAGATCAAGAGGCTCCTTTGTTGTGCGGTGGCAATGGCCATTTGAGTAGCCACCACCGACTGCAGGTTCCATTTATGTGCAAATTTGCTGACGTTGAACATTTCAACGACTGGCACAAAGCCCTTAGCTAAAAGGCAGTTAGGGGCTTGATCCTGCAAAGAGCTGGCCAGCTTCACTACCCATTCACTTCATTAGCCCATTGTGAATCCTGGAGCAGATGAATGCCTTTCGGGATCTACATACTGTAAGTTCACATCTTAATGACTCTTGATGTGTTGGAGTCTGAGACAGCACAGCTTGATTTTCAGATCCCAGGCTGTTTTAGAGTGTGGGTCTGGCAATTTGGGGGAAAAAATAATCTTTTGATTTGTGAGCTGAAAAAAATCTCATCTGCAAATCATTTGGAGAATAAATATGGAGTCAAACACTGTCATTTTTTCAGAATCTTTTCTAATTTCTGTCCCTGCTTTAGATCACAGTATTTGATTTCTAGCTTCTCCTTTATTCACTTGCCACGATGCGGGTGCCTCACTGCCTTTGAAAATTTCCTCCAATAGTCAGCAGTAGATTGAAATAGAATAAATAATTACGGCCAGTATTAATAGCTAGCGATTTTGGGTTCCCTGCTGTGACATCTTAGAGGAGCTTGATTTCAGCAAGTGCAGAGAACCCATCCTCTGTCATTTAAGGTGTCTCAAGTGCTCTCTGAAAGTCAGTTGGAGGTGTACAGTAGAGACACAAGGCAGGCTCACTAATATCTTTTACTGGATCAATTTCCGTTGGCGAGAGAATTGGAGATGGGTGTCCCACTCCAATCTGTGCATTTGAAAATCCCTCCCCCTACTAATTTGGGACTCTAGAAAGACTTCAGACTTTACTTGCAAAATCTTTCCAGCTTCTCTTTAAGGAAGGTCATTCCAGGGCCCATTCAGTTTTAGATGTTTCCAGGAAGTTGAATGACTTGGATGTACTCGAGAAAAAACTACAACCACAGGACACAGTAACATGGGGACCACCCTACTGTCCCCAATGCCACATTGATTAGATGAAAAGGTGCATCTGTGATGTGAAATGGGAGCTCTGTGGAAAGCAGGTTATTGTACTTCTATTTGCAGTTTGGGTGGTTTGAGCTGTCTGATGTTGCTCAGCTGTTTTGTGAATGAAACTACTCCCTTTGCAACTGCTGAGTTATTTGACTGAACAGCAGCACGCTTCCTTGACTATGTTCTCTTTCCCTCCCAACCCCCTCCGTTTCTAGTGTATTTTTTCTGTTAGGCAGCAATATAAGATCAGGCTGCTTTTTCATTTCCATCAGTTTTACCCTGCTGTGACTGAATTTGTTGCAATTAAATTTTAATTGAGATGCACGCTGCTTAAACAGACACAAGACAGCTACAGCTAGTGCTAATTAATTTTCTTCCAAAATGACAACATTTAATAATTATATTCCATGTCACTTAAATTATTTATACAAGTTTTAACTCTGGGAATTTTTTTTAAAGGCACGTCAGCTGTGAAAGTGCTTCACTGTGTTAATCTCCTGGAAGGTAATTGTGATTAACTTGAAAAGTGATAGGATATAGTGCACTTAGGAAATTATCATGTAGCTCTGTAAGTTTCAAGAAGGGCTGAGACATTACTATGACTAGGAGATGGTGTTTCTGGTTATACAATACAAATTCTGAAGGGCTTTTATAATAATGCTTTGCACTTCCGTGGCACCTTCCATCCAAGGATCTCAAAGCATTTGCCAATATGAATGAATAAGCTGAGCACCTCGTGTAATAGAAGAGTAGTGTTGTCCCTCATTTCAAGTCTCATGCCATTTGGCATTAGCTGACCACCAGCGGGGGGTCAGAAAGAGATGCCCATCCTATTAACGTTGTTGCCCTCTCTGACTTTAGCTGAGTATCACACAGTTAGGTCCACAAAGGTAGCTTTACTCTGAAGCATCCACTGTTGGCCCCAGTCACACAGGATACTGGATGAGTTGAACCACTGAACCATTCCAGTGTGGCAATTCCTCTATAGCGTACATAGGGTGAAGCTCTTTTTCTGGGGATAGGGGCTCAAATGTGTGGCACTGTGCCACAACTTTTGTCCGTATTCGTTTCAATTCAGAACTGGAGGTTTCACTACGAGATTTGGCTCCTATGATAATACATGAATTGTAATGGCTTTTCCCATGGAGATCTTTGAAACATGAGCTGGTTGGATCTGCAGCTATTTGTTTGAGGAGAGTTAATATGTGTGACAAGGTGTTGCTTGGGATAATTGAAACAATTAATTTATGTTGAGAGCTGTAAAATGTTTGGAAAGATGGCTTCAACATGGGCCCGACAGCTTAGACAGGAGAAAAAAAAATGCTTTTTAAACAAAGCTATTTGATATTGTAGTTCTACCAGGTATGGGCCATGAAGTATTTTTGTCTCAGCTTGATTACTCTGAAGAGAAGCTTGCTCTGACAAAGCAAGCATGTGCTAACTACATTCTGGAGACTGCCACCAATTATAATCCTCCAAAGCATTCATGGGAATGGCAGTCTCAAAAATATCATCGCAAACCTAAGAGGTAGAAAGGAGCTAATAGTCCATCCTTCTTCAAGGCCAGATTCAAGTCCCTTGTGATAAAAGAAATAATTTATAGAAGTCATATCCTATAGCTATGTATCTTGGATGCTTATATGGCTCCTCTACCATAGTACCTCACAAGCTTTGATGTATTTATTCTCATGCCACATCTTTGAAGTAGGGTAGTGCTGCTATCTGGATTTTACAGGAAGTTGTAATGAATGGGGACTAGAAGTTAGATGTGTATGTAGAGCCTGAGACAGTGGATATTTCCACAGCGCCACCAGGAGGCCACGCAGAGGTACAGTCAGGGAGCACTATAGCGAGTAGGTGCTAGAGGAAGTGCTTCCCAACAAACCCAAAGTGACGGTAACTTGCGGCCCTCTGATTGGCCAAGTCCCCTTTTTAGCCCCAACGGTTGCCCCAGGAAGATATCTGGCAGTCACATAGATTTTGGCCAGCTGCAGTGCCGAGCTCTGCCTGATCTCCAGCCTCTGACCCCAGTTCCTGCCTCTCGATTCTAAACTGGTACTGCCTCTGAACTTTTGTGTCTGACTCCAGCCTGATTCCTGCCTCTCAGGTCTAACCTGGTACTGCCTCAGATCTCCAGCCTTCGACCCTCGCCTGACCCTGACTCTGGCTCTTGCTTATGGAACCTGGTCTTGTGATTCCTCCAGCTGCTGACTGGTGCCTGCCATCTCCTGGTGGGCAGGCTTAGCCCCAACTATGACCGCTAGGCCAGAGCATCTGTGTGCTGGTCCATTACTGTAGGGAACTGATGCCCAGAGAGTCGAAGTGATTTGCCCGACGTTATAAAGGAAATCTATGGCAGAGCAGGATATTGAACCTAAGTGTCCCAAATATTAGCTTAGTACTTAACCACTGGTCCATCCAGATATGAAACTGACTTTAAAAAAGGCCAAGAAGAAACCATGCCACTAAAAGTAATAGGAAAAGCCTGACCTAAACTTCCCTAACTGTAGTATTCAGGATTCCTCTGGATCCTCTGGCACTGTACTGTGCCTTCTGCACTTGTCATGTAATCTTCCAAGAATGGGTGAGTTTACATGTCTAGTTCCACTACATAGGCATAATGAACAGTGCTAATGGCTTCCTATCAATCTAAATATATTAACTAAAATTCCATAAAACCCAATTTTTTTCTGATTATAAAAATGGACAAGCAAATTAGATTATTTTTTTAAAAAATTGCACTCTGCTGATCATTCACTTGACTACATCTTTCTTGGTTGGGACAACAAAATATACTCATTGGTTTCATTTATTTCTACTTGGTTTCAGCTTCTCGTTCACTGTTACAGGGCTGCAATGTTGGGTTCCACTGGAAAATGTGTTTTGTTTTTCAGTTTAATGGAAACATTTTGTCCTTTCTTTTATTGTTTTCCTTGGTGGGTTCATTCTAACTCTCGGCCTCCTTATAACATGATTTTGTGGTTAATTTTTTATTGGGTCTTGGTGTCTATTGACAACGCAGGGCATTCATGTTCAAGTCTTTTGGCCTAGTGTGGAGACAATGTGCTAAATTGCTGAGGTGGGACTAGAATGCGTACTGTAGCTCTACAAGCCCTTTCCCCCCACGTTGGCCTGCCAGAGAATGGGAGGTTCACTGCAGTAACTTGCAAGGGAAGTATTCTGGCTAGACCATTCCCTGACGCCGTATATATTTTCACTGAGATGAATCATAAAGCTTCTACATAGTGTAAGTTTGCATTGGGCCCAGGTCACATAGGATCGCCAATAAACTATGATACGGGTGTTAATAAGGAAATGGCCTTCCCCTTTCACTGCTGATCTCTCCTGTACTGAATTGCATCTTTAACTACTATCGGTTCACTGGAACAATGGCCTTGGAAACGTGACTTACCTGGTTCATGGAACGCTGGTCAAAGCGCTTTATCCAAGTCACTTGGTGTGAAGCATCATGGCCCCCTTTTATGCCAATGGAGCTAGGACAATTTCCACCAACTGAGAATTTGCCCCTTGGGGTTCATGTGACAGCATGAACCCCAAGGGGCAGACTAAATTTGTAACTAAATAGCTAACTGTGAATACAACAGATCTTAAAAGCACTCTCTGTCATATCAGTAAAATATGCTTATGCTCACTAATTTTCCTTCTTAAGCCCTGTGCATGGCTCTTGGTTCCTTTTCTCTGAAGCAGCAGAGGTACTGTCTACCTGCCTGGATATTTTCATTTTAAAAAGAGACAGGTTTTGAATTACAGGAATACCAAAGCAAGAGTCCTAATCTAGAAAATATCTACTCTGCCGTGCTGCTAATGATTTAGAAATGATCACCAATGGATTCCAGCCAGTTATAGTTTTAAAAAGAACATACTCTACATGGCTCTCTTAGTCCAAGTTTCCATCTCAGGTAACTTTTTATGGCCTAGCAGTAAATTCCTGAACATTTGAGATTGCACTAGAAATATTGACAGAGTCTTAACTCCAGAATGGCAGGTGAAGTGAGCTGACTCATTTTTAATGCGTGAAGGTGCCAACTAAATTCTCAAGATGCAAAATGTGGAACAAAATGAAAGAGAAAAATTGTAGTTGACTGGAAACAGAGGTTTGTGGGCAGAAATTGCTCCATATTTGCTCGCTCAGTTCCCCATATTTGTGTCTGCATGTGTCCCTCACAACTTTAAAAATTTGGACCAAAATGAAGGACTGTAGATAGGAAACTTGGAATTATGTGAGTTTAATTTCTTTAGAAGAGAGAAATGTTTTTTAACCTCTTTTCCAACCAATCACTCAGATATGACAGCAATGAGGGCCAATTAAGTAGGGCCATATAACCCAATTATACATTTCTGGTGTATAATTCAGAGTGAAACCATGCAATGATACTAAGTTTGTGAATGAACAGCATTTGGATTTAAGAAGTAGAGGGATGAATGAGCTATTTAATACTGTAACAAATCAATAGCCTATTGGATGATGTCTCTCTTATTCAAGAAAAATACAATGCAGTGAGCAAGACACTCAAATGAATACAACAATTATTGCTACTAACACTGGGACTATGGATGTAAACCCTCATGTTCACTACTACCAGGGTGTAAATAAGCAGTAACCCCTCTGATGTCAATAGTTTCATTGATGCAAACCAGCATGAAAGAGATTAGGTTCAGACCTAAAACCTGTAAATCAGTGTGTCTTCCAGTGAGGAGAACAACAGAGATTATAACACATTTTGGTTCTGATTCAGAAAGCAATTAAGCACTCATTGAAGCCAATGGGACTTAAGCATGTGTTTAATGTTATTATTTCTGTGTATTGCTGTAGCACTTAGAAGCTTAATCATGGACGAGGCCCCCACCGTGCTAGGCTCTGTACAAACACCGACAAAAAGTCACCTGTCCCCTAAAAACTTACAATCTTAAGTATAAAACAGGAGATGATAGATGGATAAAGAGAGACAGATATGAAAGTGTAGGGCTACAATGCGGCAACATTAGTCAACATGGCAAGCTGTGGTCTCAGCATACCAGCAGCCTAACCATTGTCAAGTTTTTTGTAGGCAATATGACAAAGGAGAGTTTTAAGAAGGTTGTGAAGGTGTATAATGAGGTAGCTTTGTAGATATTTATGTTGAATTGCTCCCAAGTGTGAGGGAAAGCATGAGAGCAAGCAAACAGGCTTGTCTGAAAATGTAGTAAGTGGGTGATGAAGGCTGATGACGAGTCAGTCAGAGGTGAGAGCTGAATACAAGGTAAGGTGGGAATAGGTCATGAACAGCCTTGAAAGTATGGTAGCTTGTGTTTGAGATAAAGAAGGGGCAGTCAGTGAAGAGATACAAAAAGGGATGACAACGTCCAAGTGACAGGCTAGGAACGTGACCTTGATACCAGCTTTCTGAATGGGTATGAGCAAGGCAATATTGCATTTGTCAAGGCCAGAGAGAGAGATTGTGCAGTAAGTGAGCTGAGTGGTGATAAGAGCCTGGGCAAGAGTTTTAGCTGTGTGGTTTCATAGGCAAGGCCTTATCCTGGAGATGTCATGTAGAAAGAATTGGGGAGATTTAGCTATAGCCTGGATTTGAGGACCTACAGTGGTCTGAGTTTTAAATGACATTGAGGGTACAGGCCTGAGTGACAGTCAAGATGGTGGTGTCAGAAAGGAGATAGTGGAGAGGGTTTGCAGGGTGAAATTAAGAGTTCTGGTTTGGCCATGTTGAGGTTGAGCTGCTAGCTAGACACCCATGAGAAGATGTCCGAGAGAGAGGCTGAGATTTTAGTTCAGACAGAAGAAGACAGGTTGGACCAGAGCAGTAGAATTTTAAGAAATCAGCATAAAGCTGGTAGTTGAATTTCTGTTTGCAGATGAGGTTACCCAGTTATAAGATGTAGAGGGAGAAGAGGAGGGGACCAAGGACAGAACCCTTAGGAAACTCCACAGAAAGTTGGAGGTGGAACATGGAATGAGCAGGTTCCTTTGAAGGAAATGCTGAAGGACCTGTTAGAGATGTAGGTAGAGAACCAGGAGAGGACAGTCACAGAAGCAAAGGGAGGACAAGATTTGAGGAAGAGTATGAATAATGTTGAAGGCACCTGATAGGTTAAGGAGGACGAGGAAGGAGAACTGGTTCTGATCTTTGGCTAAGAAGAGGTCATTAGAGATTTTGGCAAGAACCATTTGGGTGGAATGAAGGCGTGGAAGCTGAACTGGACAAGGTCTAGAATTCAATAGGAGGACACAAACTCCAGAGAGTGATCATAAACTACCCATTCCAAGAGCTGAGAGATGAAAGGGCAATGGAATGGTAGCTGGAGAGGCAAGTGAGGTCAAAGGGTTTTTTTTAATATGGGAGAGATGAAAGCATATTTGTATTGTGAGGGGAAAGAGCCTGAGAAAAGTGAGAGATTAATGAGAAAAGTAAGAGAAGGGATGAGAGTGAGGGGAAGTGTGATTAGGAAATGGGATGTGATCAGCGGGGCAAGTAGAAGGGTTAGAGGAGAACAGACGAGAAACTTCTGTGTCTATGCTGGGGGAAGATGGAGAGAGTTGTTGAAGGGGAAGGTGGAAAGCAGGATGAACCAAGGGGAGGGGGAAAGATCACCTCATATTTTATCAATTTTCTCTTGGAAGAAACTGGTGAGATTCTGTGCAGAGGGAGAAATTGGAGGCAGGAGGAGGGGAGAGTTTGAGGAGTGTGACAAAAGTGGGAATACGTTTTAGAAGTAGAGTTGTTTAGCAAAGTAGATGGCAGAACTGAAGGAAGAGAGTACACATTTGTAATAGAGGAAGTAAACCATGTGCTCAAGTCCTATTGGCTCCAATGAGACTTTAATAAGTGCTTTCCTCATTAGGGATGTTTTCCTGAATCGGGGTCTTAGACTATAAGTTTCTCAGAGCAGGAAATCTTGTCTAGTCTTTAACTCACATGCACCCCAATGGTCCTGTGTAAATAAGAAAACAAACGACAGTGGAACTGTCCAGTTAGTGATGCCGTTTTAGTCTATAATTTATCTGAGGAGGCCTAAAATATTTTGTCTTTCCCTTATCCAGTAACAGAACTGAAATCAAGCGAGTTATAGTGTTCAATAATAACTCTTCACTAGCCATTATTATAATGATTATATTTATTTGTACTGTAGTTGTAACCAAAACCCCAGTCAGGATTAAGGCCCATTTAAACTAGGCCGTATATAAAAACCATGCAGAGACTTGGTCCTTATCCTGAAGAGCTTACGCTTGTTATCTTGCCTTAAATTAGAGCGTAATGAACAATAGAAGGGAATGGAGGAGGGTAATGGTTTCAGTGGCTAGCTATATGTATGACTCAATGGTCTAAATCCTTTCAAGGGCTGGATTTTGTTAACTGTACGAGTAAATTGGTAAATATCAGCATTTTGCTATCCCAGTAGTCTGCACTATCCTGCAATGCCAAATAGGAACACAGCGTGGCTGCCGTCCATTATAGCGTGTTCCTTAATCCCACAAAGTCCTGGCATGACTGTGGCTTCTGAATAATAATTGGGTTACAGCAAGAGTGAATCCACCACTAACTGAATTGCTGAGCTCCAGGCCTAGTTACCACAAAGTGCAATTCTTCCACTTGAATAATTTAAATTGCCCAGATGCTACATTCTATCATGGTATGGTTCATAAATTGCTCCGCCCAGCCGTAGCAACTTGTTGACATTTGGTAAAAGTATAATACAGAGTTGGATTTTTTGTTTGTTTCAGTGTGCTTTGTGCACATGAAAAGTGCTGGCTTGTCAGCCCTATAGCGATTCATCTGGAGAACTGCTCCAGCAGGACAGCAGCAGAAGAAGCTTCCCCATGATAACATATCACTGTCCTCTCAGTCTGACCTGGAAAGTTCACCTCTACAAGTGAAGTTCTTTTTTCTTGGTCTTCTCTCCTGGGAGAATGAATCAGTGATGGTGATTTTTTTGTGGTGCTGTCAACTGCCTGCTAGACCAAGACACCAAGTCAGTTTTGGTATGAGACCAGGCAGCAGTCACATAGTAACCGTTTCCCTTTCATGGACAGTTTTATGTCTTAGTCATCTAATCACTTGTAGCAAAATAGACATAACTACATGGTAAAGGAATGTGTATTCAGTAAAAGCACTACTGGCAGAGTATAAACACCTTGGAGCTTATCAACAGTCTGGGAGATGTTTATTACTCAAGTCTTGCTAAGTAATTATCACTAAAAAATAGAGATGTTGAAAGGTAGTTGTTGGAGACGTAGGAGTAGAACCTGGTTATTGGGAGGGAAAGGCAGAGGGTTTTCATTGAAAAACCAGAAAGTTTTCAGTCGCTGAAAATGAAAACTTGGAAGTTTTTTACACAAAGACAATTGTTCTGTGAAAATTTCTGTTTTTGTCTAAAAACCCTTTTCTGATTAAAAAATCCCTTCAGTTAGATTTTTTTTGTTGAGCTCTAATGGCAATGCATCATTTGTGAGCAATGTTGCATACCAGGCAACGTGCTCCCATGGCTTTCCACAGCATATGAACCCAGGTTCTTAATGCAATGGCATCTTGACACTCTCTGCATGACAGTTCTTCGCTTATTGGAATTTTGTGTGGTAAAAATCTCTCATGATTAGACATGTAGAATAGGCTTTGAAAGTTCAAGTATGACTCTTTTCTTTTCCTCTGCAAAAGGGCTCTCCCTCCATCCCCACGTCTTATCCTCTTGACTTCTCCAATGTAGGAAACAAAGACAATTTCTAAAAGAGAAGATAAAGTTGTAGGCACCATCTGCATGTCTCAGCATGGACCTGGTGCTTAACCTCTGCTTGACTTCATACTTTCATGTCTGCTCATATGTTTTGATGATGTATTGTAATAGTTTTAACCCAGCACGTGAAAGATGATTTCTGTTCAAGGTTCTAAGTCTATGCTGGTGTCCTGCCACAGCAAGTAGCTGACTCAAAAATGTACATGAAATCAGGAAACAGATTCAAGTTTCTCTGTTCAAAAAGAATTATTTTTCAGCTATTTTGGTTTTTTGGAGAAATAAACTACAAAATTAAAGTGAATTTAATGCTCATGGAAGATGCCAAATTGGCATTTTGGTAGGCTGAATCCATGAATCGGTAAAGTACAGATTCCTCTAATTCTGCCTCCTGTCCAGCTAAAGCATGCCCTCAAGCATGATCTGGAAATGACCAGTTCTAGGAGAAGTGAAAGTAGTTCATTGCCCATGGCACACTCAGTCTTTGGCCTCTGCTGAGATTGCCAACAGGTAGTGCTAATTGTGCTGGTGATGTATGTAATACAGCCAGCTCATTAGTTATGGGCCTCCAGTTGGTAATAATTTCTGATCACTGCCACCAGCCCAATCTACATTTAAACTGTTGACCTCATCCTATGTAAATTAAATACTGTATCTTCAGGGAGAATGGTAGCACAGTTGAGGTTCATTCCTTGTCCAACATCAATCTGTCTTACTTTTCTCTTTTATGTGCAAGGAACCTTATAAAGAATCAAATGGTTTGCGTCCTATGAGCCCTACCATACTCTCACCCGGACAAAGGGATGAGAGAGTGTACTGGGGGTTGCACGCTTTGTAGACTGAGAAGCAGGGGCTCCTTGCAGCCTTCCATTCCCAACTCATGAGCACCTTTTGTTCCACCCTCCCATCCCCCTTGAATTCAGAGACTACTTGCATCTCCCCCCTCATGTTCTCCATCATTCCAGGGGCTCTGTGTGTCCCCTGTATCTCCTGCCCCCAAACCACTGTCTCCCACTCCCCCATTGCAGGGGCCCTTTCCCTCCTATAGCTGGTTGTCCCATTTCCTCCACTGCCACATGCCAGGGGTTCTATGTGACTCATAGATCATAGACTCATAGGTCAGAAGGGACCAATATGATCATCTAGTCTGACCTCCTGCACAAGGCAGGCCACAAAACCCTACCCATACACATTTATAACAACCCCGAACCCATGACTGAGTTATTGAAATCCTCAAAAGTGAGATTTGAAGACCTCAAGCTGCAGGGAATCCATCAGCAAGCGACCCATGCCCCACGCTGCAGAGGAAGGCGAAAAACCTCTGCCTCTGCCCCGGAGGAAAATTCCTTCCCGACCCCAAATATGGCGATCAGCTAAACCCCGAGCATGTGGGCAAGACTCACCAGCCAACACCCAAAAAGGAATTCTCTGCAGTAACTCAGTTCCCATCCCATCCAACATTCCCACAGAATGTCCCATTGAGCAGACTTATCTGCCGATAATCCAAATCAATTGCTCAAATTAAACTATCCCATCATAACATCCCCTCCATATACTTATCAAGCTTAGTCTTAAAGCCAGATAAGTCATTTGCCCCCCACTACTTCCCTCGGAAGGTTGTTCCAGAACTTCACTCCCCTA